>JAMXBB010000007.1:95397206-95424783 GCA_024138015.1 Lumnitzera littorea
ATGATAATTGTTGTGAATTGTGAATCTACTTTAAAGTTCAATAATATAATGTTTGATGCATAGTAGATTCAATAAATTGATTGTTTGTGACTTGGAATGATCACTGATTAAATATGACTTAATTTTTATTCGACTAGAAAAAGTTAATTTGGATCATTCATAAATCATGCACTGCATAACTATTTCCGGAAAGTCACATTACACGAAGGTAGCGAGAGGCTATACTTAGGTTGATTATTGAATGTTATTGAGTTCGTACGGTGCACACGTGCGATATGACCTTACCCTTGCCCGCGGGATGACTAGGCGTTGGAGGCGCCAACCGCCTGGCTATGGGTCGAGTCCAAAGGCCTTCGTTTAGGGGTAAGTGAGGGCTGCGTGAACCTACTCACAATCATATGTAGAACTCGTTTTGATAAAGCTCGTAATGGATGTACCATTACATTTTAAATACGAAACGCGGAGTTTCGTTATGAAATAAGTTCTAATATGATACCCGGATCTGACTGTACCGAAAAATCTCCAACCCTGACTTCGGAGGGCGTTAAATCTGAGTTATATGCAGTACCTGGTCACCTGCATGTATTTGTTTGGCATACTGCTCGTTCATGCAATCATTTGGTTGAATTGAACTGTGATATAACTTAATTGCTGTATGGTTGAGAGAAAATATCTCACTAAGCTAGTAAGCTTATACCCTCGTAGACTTCTGTTGCAGGCCAACTTATTCATGGAGTCAGGCCGTCGTATGCCCGAGGTTAGCTTTCTCTACGGGATCAATGTGGGAGCTGTTTGAGGACAGAGAGTACTTTTGGCTAAATGTAGAGTTGAAAATATAATTTTTATATTAATCTGACTTTAGACATGTTTCAAACGCTATATCTGTAAACTTTTATACACTTAAATTATGTGTTATGTTTTCTATATTATTATTTGTCATGAAATGCTATTGCTTAAGCTTGCGCACTCTTGGTAGTTAGTAGTAGTTGTAGCCTTGTGTATCGTATAAAAGGATCGTCGATTGTAAGGGAACTCAATCTACAATTTTTTGTACGGTATACGGCGATTGCCACGACTAGTCCCCTCGGGTCGAGACAGGTATAGTATGTAAATAGACATCAAGTACCAAGGTAAAACTATTATAGGAAAATATCCAGATATCGGTATGGCATGTGATTACACATTAATACCATAAGCAATTTGGTCTAGGACAAATTTATACCTCCTATTAAATCAATTAACTGTACCTTAGAGTTGCTATAACACCTCACAAAAAACTTATGATACTTTTCCAAGGAACTCATAGTGCTCATCTTAACTTCAAATCCTTAATCAAGATTTGTGTTACCGAAAGAGGAATTCGACAAGATTCAATCTTTCGTCCATATTTAAGTAAGTGTTCCTTTTATCTCCATTTTACTTTTTCTAATTTATGTTTTTAGGGTTCCTTTGAGTTATGGAATGGAGGTGTTGATATTGTTAGTGTGGTGGTTGTGATGTGGTTATGATGTCGATTACATCTTGATAGTGTCGCAAAGTAGTGTTGGGATGTGTAGTGTGCATAGACCATGTCTATGTATGCTGTACAACATGTGTCTTGTGTATATGTGTGATGCGTGGTTGTGTGTATGTCAGGTGTAGTGTATGACATGTGTATATGGGTGTAAAATTTTGTAGCGTTAGGAAGTATGTGTGTACACATGAAATTAGTACCCATTAGTTGGGTCTAATGATGCTGGTGAGGCGCTTGTGATCTTTGCACGACGCTGTTCCCTGTGGAGTCTCATACTGAAATAACCCAAGTAAATTAGGATGGTATATGGCACTTGGGTGTTAGGGAGTACCCAACACCAATATTAAGTAGTATTTATATATTGCATGTTAGGGGCTGTGAGTAACCCTAAGTCTTAGGACATTGGGATTATGATATTTGTAGGCCTAAATGAAACATTAAAACTATTACTCATTGCATTTAATAGTGGAATTGCATGTGTACATGCTTGACTAATTTTTGTGTTTCATGCGCATGCGTATGGTATCTTGTATTAAGCATTAGTTCACCCTACGGGGATTATTATTTTTCAGTTGTAGAGATAAGTTACAAGGTAGATGATGGGGTTTATGCTAAGGATTTTAGATATGACTATCTTTACTATGATGAGCAAAGAGAGTATTACTATTTTGATGATGGAGCCGAGGTATCGTAGTTTAATTGTATGGGTGGACTTAAGATTGTGTTTATTTTCATTGCAATTGCTTATTGATGAGACTTATGTGTTATGGAGTCACTTGTGACTCTTATTACTAGGTTTAGTAGGTTTAATTGTTGTTGGAGTTATAAAACTCCAATTTACGATCTAAAGTCCTTTTGTATTTAAAGTTGTAGAGTTATGGTAGTTTTAGATTATGTTATTACACTTGGCTGTACAGTTTGAGTGGTTGACATCTCACTCCAGTAACATATTTGAGGTTGTTGATTACTAGTTGGCAAACTTGTTGAAAATTATGGTTTATAACAAGTACATGGATCTTAGTATGCCTTAATGTGTTTGACTTTAGGGTCGACATGTGGTAGAATTATGACGTCCTGGGTTCCGAGGCATTATTGTAATAGAAAGAATTAGAGTAAACTAAGTAATTAGTTACTTAAGTTTTTTGGATTAGGGTAATCTAATAGTAGAATTCACAAAATTTAATGTTGTCTTCATATATTCTATTGTAGAAATGATTCGGGTAGAGTATAATTGAGATTAAGGCTTAATTTAAGAAACGTTTTTGGTTAACTTTATTAAGGAATACTTACAGTCCAATAGCAAGAATAAGAATGAATTTGGAATAAATTCTAAGGGGAAATTCAATATTTAAGTACTAAAGTTCATATGTTCCTATTAATTTTACTTGTCTTCCTTATCTTCTGTTTCATTAGTTATTTTAGTTATATTAGATTAGGTTAATTAGTTTAATTTAGATTTTATATTATAATAACCTATGCTTAATTGTTAAATTAGATAATAGGAAAATAAGGGAAAATACTAATATTTCAATAATTAGTCCTTATGAGATGAACACTTGGACTCAAAACCATTTTACTATATTATAACTTGATAGATGTACTTGTATCCAATTAATATTCAGGTGGTTCACTTAACTTTTTTATCTAAGTTATTTCTTTAATTCTATGGGTCTAAATGGGCTAGTTTAAGGATGTTAGGCTTGTTTTTTTTAAGGGGTCTCAACCTTTAATAGGCCTTCCCATCTATTGGACTCAAATGGGCTTTAAATAATAATTTGGTCATATTTACATAGCTGGTCATTTAAAGTGTAACGGCCTTATATATATATATTTTGGCTTCTATGTTGGGGCCTTATCTTATTGTCTTTAGCCTCTTACACTACTTTAGACCCATTTCCTTATTCTAAGGTTTTACCTAATTGGCTAACTAACCTATTTGGGCCCAAAGCTTTCCTTTATGATATCAAATGAGCATTTTTAACAAGAGCATGAAATCTAGTGGTTATGATATTTTGGATTCATAAGCTCATTTATGGGTCATTTGACGCTTTTAGGCTTACTTTCACCTTTGATGATTTAATCCATTATTTAGCTTGCCAAGATAGGTTATAGTAATATAATTATCATTCTAAATCATGATTATCGTTAATTAATCAAGAGGGACTAGGTTTGATAGCCCTCTTTTTCATGGCACTTCTAAGGTTCCTTCATGCTAATCTTTATCAATTTGTGTCTAACTTCAATTTAAACATCATCGGTAATTTACCTAATGTTGATTTGATTATGTTGACATCTAAAACTTCAAAATAACCCTTGTTTAATAGCTACATGTCTTAACCTAGTTAGGATCTCTTTTAAATCAATTTTTCATTCGTAAACCCTAATGATCATACTTAAGGTTTCACTAATATAGTGCATATTTCCTAGGTTTTTTTAACATTCCTCCACACATGATATATCATGGGAGGTCTTAACCACATATTTATTAATAAAGCGCTAAATAACTAAGAGGAAATGAAAGGTACATATCCTAAACTAAAACAGAATTATAAAATAGGAGAAGGTTACCTTCCTTTAAGATGAGTAGAACTTAGAACTCCTTAAATGTTCCTTATAGTGAGTGGATGTGGTGGCACTTAGATAGTGAAATGGGGGTTGAGGTGTTAGTGGCATGATGGATGGAAGTTGGGTGGCAAAGTGGTGGTGTTTATGTGGCATTTGTTGTGGTGGTGGAAGGTGGCGTTATGTCCAATTAGTATGAAGTTTGAGGGGCTAGATGGATGGTGTTCTTGAGAGTAATATGGAGTATGAAATGAAACAAAAATGGGGAAGAATTGGAGGTATGGTGGTAGGCTATTATGAGAAGAAATATAGGAAAGAGACACAAGACATGTTAGGATCATTTTAGGATAAAGATACAATGGCATTTTAGTACAAGAAGGTACATTCGAAAAGCAACCTATTTTAGGTAAGGTCTTATTTGCTAAGGTCACTATTAATAGATTTGCATATACTACTTTTGTCTTTTTCCTCATTAATGTAGTTGACTACTAATTAACTAAGGAAAGCTTGCTTAGTGCATATAATTAGGTAGCTAATTGGAGATTAACTTCCTTAAGCACAATGGATTAGTAGGGCCATTAAATAGATTTGAAATTAGGGATTGAATGGTTCAATTGAATTTGTTTATGTTCATAATCAATTCCCACTCAATTGGTTGAAAGTATTTAGTAATTGATGTTGATTACAGTAAATTAATCATCTTTTGAATGGTAGATTAGAGTTTAGGGTTGTTTAGTTAAACTGTTTAGTATTAGCAAATAGTTTCATCAATTAATTAGGATTTTAGTTTTCAAGTTAGGGTTTTTGATTCGTTTTAGGGTTTTCATCTAAGGTTTTAAGGTTTTGAACGTTTAATCAAGGTTTATCATTTGAGTTAGGACTTTTAAGTTATCGTTTAAGGCTTTTAGTTTCAAGTTAAGGCCTTCAAGTATAGTCTTTTAGTTTTAGTATTGACTACCTCTTTAGTTCTTTAAGGTATTTTCAGATTATTCTTCACAAACTTCATGCCCCCTTTTTGAAAATTTATGAGGTTTACATAATAAGTAAAAATACATATACTAAACTAGTTAGAATAACCAATTATAATCATAAATATATGTAATGATCTAACTAGAACTCCTCCTATTGAAATATTGTCTGCTTTAGCGTAGAATATTGCATGATTTTTTCACTTGGTGCAACAACTTTCTAAGAGATTACCCTTCTTAGGATTACTCCAACCTAAGTACGCCTAACTTCGGACTTTTGATGTGCTCTAAACCACTACACTAAAAGATATCTCGATAATTAGAGTTTTTTCTTCTAGCATGTAAGGGGTATTATAATCCGTTCCCCTTACATAATTGATATCCTCGTTAGTTTCGTTACATAGATCTAGGACCACTACTAGGTAGGAACTTGCTCTTATAACTAGTAGAGTGTTCTGATACTACATGTAACGACATGACCGAAACTCTTTTCACTAAGGTATTATCTGCTTTAATGTGAAATGTTATTCAGTTTTGTCCCTTGGTATAGCAGCTTCCCAAGAGGTTACTCATCTTAGAATTACTCCAGCCCAAGTATGTTTAACTTCGAAGTTTCGACGTGCTCTAAGCCATTACACCAAAAGTAGCCTCAATTATTAGAATTCTTTCTCCTAGTATGCAAAGGGTATTACAATATATCTTATTAAATAGTAAGAATAATAAAGTAGCCTTAAACATAGGATTTTAATTTTGATCATCATGTAGACAGCATTAAGCATGTTTCCTATTCGCATAAGTTGCATATAGGTAATTTGGAGAGAGAAATTTAAAAGTTTAACCACATACTTTAGTTAAGGAACTTTAGGAATATCGATATTGAAAAGAGTTTAATTCTAAAGTTCCATGAAGGAAAAACTTAGGAAATTCAATCTTAAATGTAGGTAAGTATAAAGTTGTTTAATAAATTTATGATAAAAGTTGGTGGGTGATTTAAGTAATTAGAATTATTTCACAAAAATATAGGAAATTTAGGGAAAATTTTAGGTACATATGATATTTAGGCCAAATGAAAGTTTGTAAGCGAGCTACTTAGGGATCTAAAGGTGGAGGTAGCGACAAGCACTTCTAACAAAGAGGGAAGTGGAGGTGGTCATTGGAAATATGAACGCCAGTAAGGTCTAATTTTTACTTGATTTTATCTATTTTATTAAAAGTAAATCTTTTTCAAAATTATGAAAAATTGTATTTCTAACTAATTTTTAGTGTACTTTAACATTGTAAATTTGCACACATAGCAAACATCTTATTAATAAGTAACCAAATTAAATCACATCATCAAGAACAAAATCAAGCCCTAGTACTCTACAATTCATGGCATACACATCACATGCTGAACTATTTTCAAAAGTTCATTTTCAATCAATTTAGTTTCTAATAAATGTTAGGATATAAATCAATTGAATTACACAAGAGTGCACAATCAAATACCCATTTACACTATTATTAGTGGCATGAGCTATGTATGTATTTATCAATCTAATTTTTCAATCAAATTCATTAATTAAACACAACGGGCAAAATTACATTAACTAAATCGAAAATCAATCAAATTAACATGCTCAAATGTAAATCAAACATCCACACAAATATTATAAGTGATACCATGCCCATTTTCATCCTATTTAGTATCAAGTTAACCTCTAAATATCAAATCTCCATTACTTAACATACCAAAAGTTAAACTAAACTCAAGATTTGAAAGGCTTACAATGTAAGAAGCTTTAGTACCTTCTAAAAACTTAAACAAACTTACTTAAGCTCAAATCCAATCTTCTTGGAATTCACATTACATTTAAGCATCAATAACATACTTAAATTAATATATCAACTTATAGATTGGAAAATTCTTAATAACTTATATGAAAACCAGTTCAAGTGAGATCAAACTCACATGATCTATACACCATAACCACTAAAACCTCTAATCTGCTTCTAAAACTTCAATTTCCTTCAAATCTATAAGATAAAATTTCATTTTGATTGGAGTAGAAAGGAGAGAGAACTTTAACTCAAGTTTGATTTATTGAAATTGAGTTGTATTTGATGATGGAAATCAAACTTCGACCTTGCTTTACATAGATGCGTGATAATTGAGCATTGAGGAAGAGGAAAAATCAATGGAAAAACTCATTCATTTTGAGCTTGTGTTTTATATTTTTTTTTATCCCATGTATATGCCACTTTAGATCCATTCTTAGAATAATTTTTGTTCTAAGTCAATCTTTTGGCAACCTATTACTCAAATAGGTTGAAACGATGGTAGGGGGTAAGGCATATATAAGAGACTCAGGAGTGCGGTACATGTATCATGCACACTAAAAAAATGAAAAGCATGCTTGAGTTTGGTTTGAGATGTGAGACCTCATGCTTATATACTTAAGGTGCGTTCATTTCGTTGAATGGAATAGAGGAAAAACGGAATTGCAATTACTGTGGGGGTTAGAGATAAGAATGTGTATTAAAATGTTTAGTTGGATGAGAAGTACATTATGAAATAAACTCATGATAGAAGATAAAGACCTTTTTGTCCCATCCTCTTCCTTTTTATCTTTCTCTTTCTCTCTTTTATCACTCTTTACCCTCTTTCTCTTATGCTCGCTTTCTCTATGGATCACTTTATATAAACAACAATTGTGCTTCAAATTCAACACAATAAGACAACTAATTCCAACATTCCTTTTTCAAGCAATGCCAATAAGTCCTTGCCTCATCATCTCAACACCATATGGCACAACAAATAGAAGTCATGTTTAGCCTCATTCTTCCTTTTGTTGTCAATTTGAGTAATTCAATTGAACTCAACTTAGATCTCAACAACTTCCTCGTCACCCAAACAAACCCTAACAAAGTTCCTCCCTAGATTTGGGTGTATTACTTCAAGACTTTATGCTCATAGGTGCTCATTAGCAGTTTAGATCAGGGTATGATTCTTCTGTATGGGTTGGTATGGTGCTACAGTTGTATATAGCATTATAAGTGCTTGTTGGCAAAGGAATTGGGGGTTCGGTTTGGAGAGGCTAGTGGTTTGGGTTTCTTTAGGTAGATGTGAAAGTTTCATCACCAATATTATTGTTATCTTCTTTGCTATGTTTGGCAAATGATTTCAACCAAAGCATACCCATTGAATCCTATGACTCAAACATCATCATCATCTTTTTCTATTGTGGTAATAGTGTACAGTGGTGACTAGGTGGTGTGATATTAGTGATGATGGTAGGTAGTTGATGGTGGTAAGTGATGGTGGAGGTGGTAATTGTAGTGGGTGGTGAATAGTGATGGTGGGTGTGTAGTGATGCTATGTTAAAAAGTGTGGTGGAGGGGGCAACGATAGTAGTTTTGTTTTGGAATCCTGATTTAAATGTCTAAGTAAGGAATCCCCATTCCTTATTTACCTGTAATTGTAATTAATTAAAGTGAACACATTAATAAGATACAAGTAAGGAATAACTCCATTCTCCCCAAGCGAACACACCTATAATATTTCCACCAACTTAGTGGAGTATTCAAGATTAGATTAGATCTAAGAAATATTTAAATGTTGAAAGTTGAACGCCTCTAAAGCCCAATTTCAATTGATGGATTTATGACCAATAGGCCCAATATACTAAAAATAACCCATGATTAAATCCAATGGACCAATGGTTCAATATTTGGCTAATAAAATTATTCAACATTTGTTTCAATATAATTGTACCTTGTGATAGATTGAAATTTTTTTCTTTAAATCAAATGTCAAGTTTCAATAGATTAATTACAATGAATTTAACTAGGTCCAAATTTTATTATTTACAATTAGACTTAATCAATATAAATAAACAACAATTTTTACTTAGCTAACTTTAAATTCGTTGGACCAATGTATCTCTTGGAGCTCATAAAAATATTTTCTACCTTAAGAGACCAAATTTTATTCTTTTATTATTTTTCTTAATTTTTTCTTTTTAATTTTTCTATATTTTTCTTTGTTATCCTTCTTTTTGTATATCCATGGCTTTTCTTATTTTTTTTTGTGATTTTTCCTATTTCCCAAACAGTTTTCTATTTTCTTTAGTTCCTGATTTGTATCTTCATTTTCATTTCTATTTTTATTTTTTTAAAAGGAGGTAAAAATGAGATCTCAACAATATTTTTATATCAAAAGGGGAAAAAATTTGATGAAAAGCAACTTGCCTCAAATTTTCATCTTTGGTTGCCAAGTGCCTCTTCGAATGCGAAAATGGTTGAATACACGATAACTAAAGATAACAACATTAACTTGATGAAACAAAAAGATGCAACATCAATTACTTACAAAAGAAAGAAATTTGCTCTCCACGGACATGCACAGGACCTTACTATTTTACTAATACTAGATGAGAAAACAAGCATTAAATTTGCTTTCCATGGAAGAAGGTAAGATGAATAAATATCAATAAAATTGCTACCTAAATTTCTGTATTGTTTTGATTTTATATAAGTTTGAATTTTAATAAAATTTTTACTTATTAAACTTTTCCAAACGGTACCTTCTGACCAATGATGTTTGTCATAACAGCTTATAAAGTTTTAAATTTGACGAGTTAACAAATTTAAATACCAAATAAAAAGTTTACCAAGTAAAAGTTCAATATGATGTGATATTTAGTAACTTCAAATTTTAAATATAGAATTAAAAAAGATAAAGTTTTTTTTTTTGGAACAAAATGAAATACTTCATTCATAAACAGAAAAAAATTAAACATATAGAGGCACAAAGGTGCAATTAACAAACAAACAAACAAAAAAAAAAAAAAAAGAACAAAGACGATGTAATTGGGACGGGGTCGAGAAACCCAAAAATTACAGCACATCCCAAACTTTGCTTGAGTCGCAAGATGGACTCTACAGTCTTAAGGGATTCGGTTTCAATTTCAATGTCTTGCCACCCATCATTGACAACCACAGTCAAAGCTTCATGGACTAATGCTTCATTAAGATCAACATCAGTTGAAAGTACCACTATAGCCATTGCAAAGTGCCTAAACCATTTCGGCACACAACACCTGTACCCCTATGTTCTTGGGTTGATTTACCCTAGCATCATAATTTAACTTTACTTTAGGGATCTTCCAAGTCTTTTGCATGCCCTTACCTTATGTAATTACATGATTTGCACCAGCTACACTAACACTGCTTGCAATGTCATAATGTAGTTAGGAGACTGTCTGCAATTGTGTTCGCCTGGCCTCCATTAAGCTCATCTCATGGAGCATTGGATGAACAACTTTATTAGCATTTGATCATAAGTGATTAAAATACAGTGATTTTGATGGGTCCAAAAATGCCAAAATATCACAGTAGTTGTTGATAACAAAGTTTTGGTCTCATAGATGAGAGAATATCGCCATGCATTAAGTTTGCTAGCTAGGTATCAATGCGTATCATGTTATAGTGCTTAGTTCTAATGTTAAATTGTGTAAACCATACTATTCTGGCCCATTCACATTAGAAAAAAAGGTGCTATGAAGTCTCATCACAACTGCAAAAGGAACACACCAGAGTTGTTCTTATTTTCTTGCAAAAAAAGATAGTGGCCAAAGCATTATGACATGAGCACCAAATCAGGTGCTTATATTTCGATTAGCATTCACTATGCCAAATGAATTTCCACACTACATATATGGGTAATTCTAATAATTACTTAAATATGGTATGTTAGGCTCCTCGATCACATGTTTATACTTCCATCCCCTTGATGTGAATTTTTGTATTTGGCTGAAGAAAAGGATTATGTGCATTTCTTTCCAAACTTTTACTTGTCGAAATTTGAAACTTGAAGTTGCTAAGATGTAATACCAGATTATATTTTTACTTATTGAATTTACAACATCTATCATCTTTAGACAAATATTGTTGTAAATAATCACTAGTCAAATAGTACAATTATTGGTAAGGTAGTAATTACACATAAAAAATATGATATTTTGTAATTTCAAACTATAAGTGTAAAATTGGGGGAAAAAAATACCCCAATGTTTTAGAAAATTTTTTACATTATTGTAATAACTTGTATTCGACAATATTTAAGAAAATATTAATGAACTACTCTACTTGTATGACCATAAGCAAAGGACAGGTATCACACGTTCATTTTGGCCGTAAATATATTTTTACACGTTTAATATGGTTTTTTTTTTTTTTTTAATTTTGGAGATCAACTAATGGTTAAAAGATAATTATAGTTAGAAAAATGCTCAATTGTTATGCTCTTTTTGGCAACCAATGTTTTAATGGTGTCTCCTATCGGTTTATTTATTTGGGCTCAAATTCCTTGTTAAAGATTTAAGATCTGTCTATCTAGTGGATCAAGGTTTCTATATTTTACCTCCTAAGGCTCGTCATTGTCTCAAGGATAGCTTACACAAGCCCAAAATTTTATAAATCCAATTTATCCCTATTTAGTTTAAATAAACAAGCTTTTGTTGGTTCTATTTCTAACTCTATGGAAATTCAGTTTGATTGCCGCCAATTCTTCACCATCTTCATTAATTGCGCGAAGGTACTAATAATTTTACATCGGGTCCTCTAGATTAAAATTCTTCATCTTTATATGTATTATTTTAAGGACAAGAAAATCAAATTTACAAACAGTTTGCCTTATCTATTTGCTGAATGAAAAAATAAATAAATATCATCAAAGTATTTAAGAAATAATTATAAAATCGACTAATTATTATAACAAAGATTGGGGGTCAGAGGAAAAGAGAAGATTTGACTAATGTAGTTTTACTTATTTTAGAATGAATTTTTTTATAAAAGAATTTGACTGTAAGACTATTTACTTTGATAGGGGTACTATGGGCATTTTGTTATGCAATTGAGGTTTATGTGTACTGCATTCTTTGTTAATATATTTTAGCTTTCAAAATAAATTATAAAGAAAAACCAAAAAGTTCATTTGTGCACTTTTATGTAGCATTTAGTTGTTAAAACTGAACAAAATAAGGAGACCTAGATGGTACAATAGAAAGAATATAAGATAGTACATTATTGTTGTATTATATTTAGTTTACATAGTATCAAACACAAATTTTTATTTTATCCCTTATTTTGTATACAAAAGATTGTAATACCATTTAAATATTAAATGATAGAACTTTAATAATTGAGATATCTTTTGGTATAATAGCTTAAAGTTTGTCGAAACTTTAAAGTTAAGTGTATTCGAACTAAGTTAATCTTAGAATGAGTGACCTTTTGGAAAATTGTTGCACCAAGGGGCAACATGCAGCATTCCATGCTAAAGTAAGTAATAACTTAATGGGAGGAGTTTTAAATGGATCATTACAAATGGTATTAGAGTAATTCACCAATTGAAAGGGTAAAGTCCCTACCTAGGGTAGTCTTAGACCTTTATAACAAAATTGACAAGGATGACATTTCTATAGAAGGAAAGATTGTATTACCCTTTAAATATTAGATGATGAAATTTTAATCATCAAGTTATCTTTTGGGGTAATAACTTAGAGATCGTTACAACTTCGACGTTAAATGTGCTTGAAGTAAGTCAAGCCAAGAATAGATGACATCTTGGGAAGCTGCAACACCAAAGACAAAACCAAGCGACATTCTATACTAAAGCGGATAATATTTCGGTGGGAGGAGTTTGAGCTTGGTTATCACAGTGAACTTAACATTATACTTAAGGCAATTATACTCTCAATATGTTGTAATATTATTTAATTATATTTTTAGATTATTTAAAAAGATATTACCTTATATTAACACCCTTAATATTGTTGAATGTTATTTATATCTAACTGCTTGTGTTTTTGTTCAGTAAAATAAACTTTTGTACTAAATTTTAAATATGATAAAATTTAGGCATTTTGTCCAATGCTTCAGATCCTTTTTTTTTTTTGTCCAATAACTAAGGTCAAATTTTAAACTAAACATTGGATAAAATATTTTGTCTAATCTAATCTCATGAATTTTGCGCAACCAAATGATATCTTAGATGTTGGGTTTCTACTAAAATAGTCACGTGTTTTGTGTGAATTAAAATTTACGTATTTTGTCCAATCCTTCAGATCTCTTTTTTTTTTTTTTTTTTTTGTCCAATAACTAAGGTCAAATTTTAAACCAAACATTGGATAAAATATTTTGTCTAGTCCAATCTCATGAATTTTGCGCAACCAAATGATATCTTAGATGTTGGGTTTCTACTAAAATAGTCACATGTGTTTTGTGTGAATCTTACACTATATGTGGCCTTAGATGAGTGATGTAGAGATGGTACGAGGTGAGATGATTTACAAAGAATGAGATCTTAGAGTCTCAAACGTATAAGTGATAGAATGGAGGATAGAGTGTTGACCTTATAATTCTTGAAGGATTGAGGCTAATGTTTGCTTGAATTGCTTATTTGATTCTTAAAAGCAAAGGTTACATAATAGAATTCCATTTTTCTAATCTCCACATATGTTACCACATGGAAAAGCATGGTTGAGTATTATAAACTCTTCGTTCGATGACATCTATAAAATCATTTTGATGATTAACAAATGAGATAAAATCTATTTTTTTCATAATTATATTGATAGATGCTATTAGCCCAGGATTAATAGCCATTCTTATCAAGTACATGAACCACCATGAAAAGCAATTAAAGGAAGACAAATTGATTAACAATTCTTGTTCTGAGCCTATTTAATCAAATCTCTTTAAGTTATACTAGCATAGAGAAGACTCTCTAATCTTTATTGCTTAACTCAAGGAAATCGATCCTTAAAACAATAATGAGCTGAGTCAATATTTTAATATGACAATTTTAGCCCTCTATAGAAACAATTATAAAAGTTATATCCTATTGAACCTATAGGTTATATGGTACTTTGTGGAACTTTGGATTTTCTATTTGAATTTCTTTCTAAAAATATTACTATGTATGTCACTATCATTTAAAACACTTTCACAAAATTTTACAACTAGTTTTGTACCTAAATTTATTTGCTGATGTGGAACTTTCATTCTCTATTTAAATGTCATGTCATATTTTATTTGCATCATTTTAGTAACATCCACCTTCTTTTTTAATGGTAAAAATATTTCCTCCTCCATTCGAATTTAGCTTCAAATACTAATTTTTTAGTGTGTAATTTTCTCTATTTCCAGTATATAATTCATTAATGCACAATAACAAAATAAAACTCAATATTATATTTGAGGCATTGATACACTTAGCATATTACTTCTCAAATCAATATAAATATATTTGCACTTGAAAGCGAATAGGTGTTATAATGCCTTAGACTTAAGACATCACAAATCGCCATATATCCTCGATCCTCTATTGATATGTTAGGCGTAAACCATTGTTTAAAATCTCCTAAAATTCTTGTAAATATCTTCAAATATTCTCATATAAATAATTATGTAGAGTAACCAGAATAACTTTCAAATAAGAATAATTAATACTTAAACATTAATTAGTAACCAAAAGACTACAATTCTAACTATCTAAACTCATATAACATTCACCAAGTGGTGTACATAGTTGTCGCTCTTCCTATGCCAATTATAGAATCAAGAGTCTCTAGAATTATTATAATCGATCAATTCAACTAAGATTGTTGCATTTAAGAAATAATAAAGTGAGTTGAAACCTAGTACATAACGCTAATCACATGTGTAAGCTACAAATAAATGAAAATAAGCACACACATTTAATGTAATAAGTATAGTGAACAACAAGTTTAATTATCTTTTAGTTTAATACATCAACCAACATAGCAATACTCATGACTTCATTTACACCATTGAAGAATAACTATAAGTTTGGAATTGCTACTTCGAGTTCCATCTAACTCAAACACTTAGGAATTGCTACCTTTGGCCACAAGATTTTTTAATCTACCTCAGATCATTTTTAAGGGTAACTCTACTAGGGATATTGCCATCCGATGATCATCGAGGTACCCCCTAGGGTTCTACCACTAATGCCCCCTAAGTCAAGCCAAACACAAGCAGCACAATAATTTAGAGTTTGATATTATTGTAATCCATTTCAAATTTACCTATCCTAACAACTACACTACAACTAATAAGCATGTGTCACATACTTAGATAAGTAGTGAAGAATTCTACAAATTGGAGTAAACTTCCATGCCTAAAGTATTACACGAAAAAAGCTTTTTCAGTAAACTAGTCACAATTCCAAAATCTTTAACTCTTTATCCTTGATTTGTCTTTCTAACTTAATCCTATTGAGTAAAAAATTTATCTAAGTTAATAGTTCTCAAATGAATTTTTTAACGTATTATTATTACTTAAGATTTATAAATTAATGGAAAAACTAAGGCTGGTCATGCTAGGCAGCTCGATCATGCTTTTGGTTGTACTGGTTAGCATAGCTTAGGAAAGAATGTAGGACAGTTAGTTTTGACCATACAAAACAATTGCCATGTGCCAAGAATGAATTCTAACAGTAGGACTGGTGATTTACACAGTCCTCCCCTTTACAAATTCAATCAAACACCCATGTCCATAATATTTCAATCCATTCCTCTAATTTTTTTAATAATTCTCAATAACTAAACAAGTAATCTAGTGAGTTTTCTAATGCTTAAGCTTTCATAAGATCTTATGCAAATAGATACCTTCATGCAACAAACACTTAATCTTTCCACCTTAAAACATTAGTTCAACTAAAATCTCACCAAGGATTGAAAATCCTTTAAAACACAATACTTTCTTACCTTGGAATCCCCTTTTTGTGCTTTACAATTACCTTATCTTCCACCAAACTCTCAAAACACATTGTTACTAATCCTTAAAACGAAGTTAGAATCTTTTCTCATATTACAAAAGCATGAAAAAATATGTTGTTTGATCATCTTACCATAAGAAAATGCATTGGGTTGCTTAGTCGAGTTAAGGATTGAAATTGATTGTTGCAAGTTTCAGTCCAAAGAGAAAATGACAAAAGAGAGGTTATGAAGCTACGTTAACCTAAGGGTGTTTAAGTTTTTGTAATTTCTTAAATACCCCCTTACTTAAATAGTCCTTTTATGAAAATGCCCTTTTATTAATTAACATGTTTTCTTCATTTTCTTTCTATTTTTCTTGGGTGTAATATCTTACTCCCCTTAAATAAACATTTTTCCTCAAAAGTTTAAATGTTACTTGGATCTCTGATATGGTTGTCTATCCCATTACAAGATCATTCCTAAGTATGCAATCAATCTCCCAAGATAAATAATTCTTTGATGTATGCATGGTCTCTTATTAGCTATTGCAAACTTCGATTACTTAGGGTTTCTCCTTTATCTCGCCTTCTACTACACTACTCTTATTACACTTATGTCTTCACCATAATGTTTCAACCATCTTCCATGCAACTATTCTCTATTCACATTGATTATTAACCTACTTTGACTTAAAGTTATGGATTACTTTTCAGTAAACATTAGGCTACAACTAGTATCTCCTAATTAACATTTATTATTTATGGAAATTCAAATTCTATCTATAAATCTTTTCCTCTAACTTCATCATTTTATTTATTTATTTTTTTTTGTGAATCTTTATTGAGTTTGAATTTTGGTTTTCTATTTAAAATTGATTTCCCCATTTCGATTAATACTAAACCTTAACCCGTTTAATATTAATCCTCGACTATAGAAATTGGAAAATTCTGGTTTTTTTTTTTATTTAAAAAATTTTTGGAGTCACTATCCGATCGAAGTCGGGAAATAGAGAAATCGTAATCAATTAGGTAGATTAATTACCATTTAACTACCGGTCTTTGATTTCAATTTAAATAAAAAAAAAAAAAAAAACCAGAAGGTTTCAAATTCGGGAGTTAACTTATTAAACCCTAACGAATACTACTATCTATTTTATCGAAATTAGGATTATTCTTCTAATTACAATATTTAAAAAATAAAAAAATCAAAATCAAAATCAAAAGAAAAGAAAGAACCTAAGTTTCTACAGATTTTATTGTCACCCCAAAAGTGCTTACGTACCCACGTACCTACGTACCTATTAGTCAGGATCAGACGATCATAATTCTTTCCAAACATCTTTAATGTGTTGACTGATTTTAATTTCGAAAACTTACCACGTTTACGTTATTTAATTGATTTAATTTATTAAAAAAAAATTCTAAAAGGGTCTTAACTCATGAGTATTGTTATAAAAAGAATTTCCTAAAAGTCGTAAAATCTTTTTTATATAAAAAAATTTTCCTTTGTTAATTTTTATTTTTAAAAATTGATTTTCTATATGAAGATTTCTAAAAAAAAAAAACTTAATCTTAAAAAGTCATAAACTAATATATATATATATATATATATATCCATACCTATATTTTTACAACTATCTATCTCAATATATATAATGTGATATACTTAAAAAAACTAACATTAAAGAAATCTACTCGGCTAATATATATACCTAACTACTTATATATCATATTATTAACATAAATAAGGATCTAATAGAATAATGATAATATGATTAAAAAATAAAATAAAAAATTAAAGAAACCGAACCTGATTATTTAGAATTGGCTAGTTGTGCTGTAGCTCGATAAGAGTTGCGTATTTGGAGTCAAGGTCGTCTAGAATTTCCGTGCTTGGTCTAGTCACTACTGTTGGCATCGAGGATTGAGTGTAGTGTTGTTGCTATCGTCTGTTGCTGTGACAAGGTCGTGTAGCGAACGTTAGCTGAAGTTGGCGAGTTGAACTTACTATAGCTGTTGCGAACGGTGCTATAGCGTGAAGTGCAGTGAATTGTGATTGAGGGGGATCGTAATAGTGAGGGCTTCGATCATGGCTTGAGTGAAGTGTGAATTATGTTACTCGATCGATACGGATCGGCTTGTGCGATGGTTAGTGTAGTCCAATCGCGCTGCCTGAACTGCAGTTGTAGATTGCTACAACAGTGGGCATTGGAGTCGCGGCACAGTCGTGGATATGTGCTGTGCTGTTGATGGAATGTTGATTGGTGTAGTTGAGGGACAGTGGTGGTGTGGCAATTACTGTAGGAGAAGTGACGTTGTTGTGGTTGCTGGAGCATGTCGGCCTGAACTGCGATCATGTGTGAATGGACTACTACAATGTTTTATTGGCGATGAGGATGGAACTATACTGATCGTGTGTCGTAGCTGCTGGGATTGTGTGTGTGGACTGTTGCAGTACGAGTGAAGAAATCCGGACGAAGTGCGATCAGTGTTGTCCGTGGTAGTGTAGAGTACGTGGTCTTCAGTTGTCAACAGCGACTCGGCGGGGGAATATTGGATGAAGTGTTTGCTGTTGTGAAGTATGGTTAGGGCGTTGGGACAATATTAGCAGTTTCGTTGATGTGTGGAGTTGCTATTTGGTGAAGTAATGTGTGCTAGTAAAGGTGGTGTTGGTTTTAGAGTTTAGTGTGTGCGGTTGGTTTTGCGTAGTTGAAAGTATATTGCCATTTTTTTTTTCTTTCTTTTTTGATCATGTGTATGTATATTTATAAATTCAAACCAAATCGTATCTATTATATCTGATTTGATAAAGATTAAACTAGATCCGAATTATTTATATTAATTCAAATTCAATTTAATAAAAATCAAACTAGATTCAATCTTTTATAATGATTCAAATTCGAACAAAAAAGATTTGATTAGATATGATTTCGTACGCTCAACTTGTTTTTTGTAAAAATAGAAAGGACAGAAAAATAAAAACACATAAGTGCTTAACAAGACTCAAATCCATGACCTCAAACTAACTCCTTATCAAATACTCCAATGCTTATCGATTAGGTTGTTGGCCTGTACTTTAATTTTTAATACAATTAAATTGTGCATAAACTACTCGACTCTCTAAAATAACTTTTTGAACTAAACTAAAACTAAAATTATCGACCATAATATAAGTTACTTCCTAAAAAATCATAAAAAATCCATATAATTTTTTTTCTTTTCTCATTTTTTTATATTTTCATCATTTTTCAAATTTTTATTATTTTTAGTTAGGACCCTATAAAAAAAAAAAAACTAAAATAAGAACTATAGAGAGCAAGAATTAGGTATCTACAATCTTCTATTTGGAATTTGAGTCTCCAAAGTCCTTCACCAGATCAACACCTATGACTTAACTCCTCATATTTATTTAATGCAATCCAACTTTATTACTTTTTAAAATTTCAAAATTTGATCTTCACTTTGTTGAACCTAGAGTTTATTATTTGATTTTGATGAGAATAAAACCAAAAGTGTATATCTAAACATGTTTTTTTTTTTAAAAGAACAAAACAAGTGGATGATTAAACTAAGTGTTATTTGATTATATTGAGATAATTGAATAAGATTAATTAGCTTGCTTAATGATTAAATATATCAATTATCTCTATAAGAATTTTAATCTTTTGAGTGGTGATTAAGTTTGTTATGCGTGCAAAGAATTTTCAAGTGATATTTAGCCTACCAGATTGACAGTTTAAGATAGAACTAAGCTGATGATATAAAGCTCTAAAAAACACAAAGAAAAAGCTTATTGGCTTGAAGGAGCCAGCTTGCTGGTTCACTTGCCAGTAAAGTATTTTTTACTAGCTTGTTGGTAGTTCAAAGTATTGGTATGCCAATAAGTTAGATTCAAGTAGCCATTGGAGCATTTAATGTGTAGTAACGAGAATAATTTAATGAGTTGTTATAAAAGCTCAACAACCCAACTAAAGGTTTTTAAGATCTGATATTCTATTGTAATTTAAAGACATTCTCTTATATTCTTAAGCTTATTCTACTTCTCTTTGGTCTTTGTACACTTATTTGCTATCAAACCAAAAAAGACATTGTTTTAGTGCTTAAAATCCTCATATTTGTAATCTTGAGTGAAGGAAGTGATACATTTGAGTTAGTTGTGTGTAAAAGAGATCGTATAAGTTTGGGTAACTCTTGGAGCAATTAGGTTATGGAATTAATAAAGTAAAGTGAAGTCCTCAGTTGGAGGTATTGTGTGCCCGTAAAGACTAGAAGGCAATCCGAACTCTACGTTAAATTCGAGATTGATCTTTTTTATCCTTATCTTTTTAAATTTCCGCATTTATTATTGTTCTATTGTTGCTTTGATTACTCTTATTATTGCATTTAGTTGTTTATATCGAAAAAAAATTGCAATTTGTCCTTAAAACTCAATTCACCCCACCCCTCTCCCTCTCCCCCTCCCCACTTAAGTTTAGCCTAATGTTCTTCAAAGCTAGTCTCTAATCACTTGTTTAATCGCATATTAGAGTAAAGATCATGGCATCTAATGCATTAGACTTCTTGGAAGGATAAGCAATCAATAGGCCTCCTATCTTAACTAGTAACACTTATCCATGTTGGAAGTGTAGGATGTCCATATTTTTTAAAGCACAAAATTGACTACTATGGCATGTAGTTAACCAAGGACCATTTAAGATAGAAGGAAAAAAAGAAAGTGATTACTCGGATGATGATTGAAAATTACTTAATCTAAATGAAGTTGCCATGAATATTTTGCATTGTGCCATAAATGAAAATGATTTCAATAGAATATGTACATGTAAAAGTGCCAAAGGAATATGGGATGAATTACAAAGCACATATGAAGGAACTAGTAGAGTAAGAGATACAAAAATAAGCTTATTGTATGGAAAATTTGAAAACTTTAAAATGGATCCAAATGAAACAATTGATGAGATGCATAATAGATTTATCAATATCATCAATTTTTTGAGTGTTCTTGGAAAGACATTTACTAACCTTGAAATAAATTCCAAAATCCTTAGGTTTTTGCCAAGAGATTGGGAAGCTAAGAGAATTGTAGTCGAGGAAGCTCATGATCCTAATGAAATGACAAAAGAACAACTTCTTAGAATACTTAAGACACATGAGATGGTAAAGAGATAAGGAGAGGAGTCTAGAAAAAAAGCAATTGCTCTAAAAGTTACAGAAAAGAACTCAAATGATGAAGAAAATGAAGATGATGATGAGGTCACAATGTTGGCAAAGAAGTTTAGAAAGTTCATGAAATTCAATAAAAGGATTAAGAAAGATAAGGATGGATATGGATCATCTTCTAAGTTCAAGAAGGAAAAGAGATAAGTTATAAAATGCTACAATTATCAAAAGCTAGGACATATTCAATAATATTGTCCATTGCTTAAGAAGGTTGATAAAGAGTCAAAAAGGAAAGCTATGATAGCAACTTAGAGTAATAAGGACTCTAGTGATTCCGATAATGAAACTTGCTTCATGGCTCTCAATGATGATGAGGTGTACTCTCCTTCACATGACTCCTCCTTTGATGAACTTAGGAGTATGTATGATGACTTATTGAAAAGATTTATAAAAGTGCAAAAGAAGAATAAAATGTTGAAGCAAATGATGAGTGAAGTAGGTGATAAGTTTGATATTATCAAAAGTGAATACGATAAAATAGTTGATGCAAAAGAAGAATTAGAAGAAGACAATGAATATTTGAAAATTGAAAATGAGAGATTGACAAAAGAAAATATAGAGATAAGTACTAAAAATAATGAATTGATAAATGAAAATAGCAAATTAAAAAAGGTCAACAAGAATTTTGAAAAGGAAATAAAAGAACTAAAACTTGAAGCAAAAAATGATAAAGGTATGATAGAGAAACTAAGTCAACTTGAAATTGAAAATTCAATTCTAAGAACTAGCTTAGATAACTCAAGAAAAACAATGCCAAAATTCGTAGATGGAGAAAAGAATTTAGATAAAATCCTTGCACCATAAAAGCTACGCTTAGACAAAGGCGAAATATGTTATATTACGGAGAATATGTATAGAACATACAAAAGTTATTTTATTAAGGCATCAAATAAAACTTGTAACTATTGTGGAAGACATAGTCATATTGCTCACACATGTGCATTACGTCGTAATCTCTCCTTATACAACAAAAATAAAATGGTTTGGGTCCCTAAGGGACAAGCTTATAGTACAACAACTAACCTCAAAGGACCTAAACTAAAGTGAGAACCAAAGAGATAACCACTTGTTTTGTAGGATCTTTTAAGGCACAACAACAAATTAATCTTGAATAGCGGTTGCTCAAGATATATGACGGGAGACACATCCAAGTTCACATTTATAAACTTGAATGATAGAAGAAGCATGACCTTTGGAGATAATCGAAAAGCTCATGTTCTTGGTGAAGGTAACATTTGGATTAATAATGATCTTACTATTAAGTATGTATTACTCGTTGATAATTTAAAACATAACTTACTTAGCATTAGTCAATTATGTGACATAGGATATAAAGTAATCTTTCATGCATCAAAGTGTTCTATTGAAAACATTAATAATGACTAAATTCGCTTTGAGGGGTATAGACGAGGAAACATCTACAAAATTAACTTCAATTTATTTTCATACTCTCTTGAGATTTGTCTATCCGCTCAAAATAATGATAGTTAGTTGTGGCATAGAAAGTTAGGACATGCTAGAAGGCATATCTTATCAAAACTAGCCAAAAGAAATCTCGTTAAAGAATTTCCTAAGATTAGTTTTGATAAAGATAGAACATGTCAAGTATGTTAGTATGACAAACAAACCATGTCATCTTTCAAAATCAAAAGATGCCATCTCAACTTCTAGGCCACTTCAACTACTGTACATAGATTTATTTGGTCTAACCTAAACCTTAAGTTTAGGAGGGAAAAGATACACCTTGGTTATAGTTGATGATTTCACTAGATACACTTGGACCTTCTTTCTTGTTCATAAGGATGAAACTTATCATGTGTTCTTAAACTATAGCAAGAAGGTCCAAAATGAAAAAGGTTTTTTTATTGTCTTTATAAGAAGTGATCATGGAGGAGAATTTGAAAGTCTTGATATGGAAGATTGTTGTAATAAAAGTGGAATAGAACATACCTACTCGGTACCTAGAACTCCGCAACAAAATGGAGTTGCCGAAAGAAAAAATAGGACCTTTATAAAAATGGCTAAGACTATGCTTTGTGATAATAACCTACCTAAATATTTTTGGGCCGAAGTCATTAATACGGCTTATTACATATCAAATTGCGTTTTCATTAGACCAATTATTAAGAAAACCCCTTATGAGCTTTGGAAAGACAAAAAACCTAACATATCATATCTTCATCCTTTTGGAACGAAATGTTACATTCTTAAAAATGAAAAAGAACAATTAGGAAAATTTAACTCAAAGTCGAATGAAGGTGTTTTTCTTAGTTATTCTCTTACTAGTAAAGCTTATAGAAAATATAATAAGAGAACACTTGTTGTAGAAGAGTCAATTCATGTTGCATTTGATGATACTTGTATATATAAAGAGTCTAATGATGAAATAGAAAACATTGGTGCTCATTTGGATAATCTTGGTCTTAACAAGAATCGATCTTACTTAATTGAAAAGGAATTCTCTAAGCAAGATGAAATCGTTAACAACTCTAACTTAGATTTACCTAGAGAATGGAAGTTTCTGAAAAATCACTCAAAGGATTAAATAATAGGAGAACCATCCAATAGAGTGCAAATTAGAGCCTCACTTAAAAATCTAAGTAATGTAATGTTCTTATCTCAGCTTAAGCAAAAATGAAGCTCTAAAAGATGAATTTTGGATTCAAACTATGTAAAAAGAGCTAAATCAATTTACTAGAAATAAGGTATGGAACTTAGTATGTAAACCAAAAGATAGACCAATAATTGGCACCAAATGGGTATTTCGAAACGAGTTAGATGAAACCAGAATAGTAACAAGATTCAAGGCATGTTTAGTTGCAAAAAGATATAACTAAGAAGAAGGAATTGATTTCGATGAGACCTTTGCTCCAATTGCCATATTAAAGGCCATTAGAATGCTTTTAGCATTTGCTACATATAAAGACTATAAAATATATCAAATGGATGTTAAAAGTGCCTTTCTAAATGGCTTCATCAAAGAAGAGGTATATATAGAGCAACCACCGAGTTTTGAGGATAATGAATTCCCAAACCATGTATATAAGCTCAATAAAGCCTTGTATGGATTAAAGTAAGCTCCCAGAGCTTGGTATGAAAGATTGAGTAACTTTTTGATAAAGAATGAATTCACTAAAGGAAAAGTTAACACAACTTTATTTATTAAACAACACAATAATCATATACTAATTGTTCAAATATACATTGATGACATTGTGTTTGGTGCTACTCATATGGATTTAGTTAATGAGTTTGTCTAATGTATGAAAAATAAATTTGAAATGAGTATGATGGGAAAACTCAACTATTTCTTAAGTCTTCGAGTTAAATAAATAAAAAATAGAACCTTCATTAACCAAGGCAAATACACCAAAGAACTCTTAAAAAGGTTCAAAAGGGAAAATTGCAAAACTAAGCCAACTTCAATGAGCACTACCTTAAAACTTGATAAAAGCTTAACAACCTGACCAATGGCTTTTAAGATTTGATATTCTACTACAATTTAAAGACATTCTCTTACATTCTTTAGCTTATTCTACTTCTCTTTGGTCTTTTGTACACTTATTTGCTATCAAACAAAAAGAGACATAGTTGTGGTGCTTAAAAGTCCTCACATTTGTAATCTTGAGTAAAGGATGTGATATATTTGAGTTAGTTGTATGTAAAAGAGATTGTGTAAGCTTGTGTAGCTTTTGGAGCAATTGGGTTGTGAAATCAATAAAGTGAAGTGAAGTCCTTGGTTGGAAGCATTATGTGTCCATAAGACTAGGGAGCGGTCTGAATTCTAAGTTAAATCAAGGATTGATCTTCTTTATCCTTATTTCTTTAAATTTTCACATTTATTATTGTTCTATTGTTACTTTGATTACTCTTATTATCGCATTTAGTCATTTATATCGAAAAAGAATTGCAATTTTTCCTTAAAACTCAATTCACCCCTCATCTTGAGTTTAGCCTAGTATTCTTCACACTTTTAATAAACCACCAAATTCCATTTATAAATCACCTCGTTAAGACACTACCAATGTTAAACAATTAACCAAATATTTGTGCATTTTTTATTCTCTCCTAAATGCATCAAACTTCAACTCTTTCTCTCTCCACATCATAACAACATGAACATAATTACATCACTTCTTACAAACTCCATTCCTATTTCATATTTATACTATTTTAGTCTCTTGGTCCATTTACCTCAATTAGCTTGTTTTTTAACCTCCCCATTGTCATTAGATCATAGCTAATTTCTCAAGAGTAAAATTTACAAATGTTGTAACTATAATCTTCCCTCTTTGCCTTTAATTACATTGGAAAGCTTCTATCCACAAAATTTTCTTTCTTTCTCCTTATTTCACTTATTCAATAAGACTCCAAAATTTTTCCATCGTTCATATTCTAGATCTTCATTTATGGATTCTAGATTTTCTAAAGTTAGTCTCTAGTTTCTCTTTAACTTATATGCTTAAGTACTAAACTTCTTCTATTTATCCATCCATGAATTCCAAATTTATCAATTTTAATGGTCTTGAGATTTGCTTTTCATATTGGATGCTAATAACATATCCATTTAATATTGCTTTAAAGCGATGCTTTGCTTTCCATTGTGCATTTTACTTTAGTTATTACTAAGGGGAAAAAAATATTATAGCTACATTACTATTCTACAATCATGATTATTTATATAGTTTATATTCCTTAATATTACAATTTATTGTCTTTACCTTTCATTATTTTAAGGTTTGGTATATTATTGTATTTACTTCCTTATATCTTATTTTACTGGCATTATTATTACTTTAAGTACATACAAACTTTCTCTTATTATTTACTTATTTTGAATATGTACATAAGGATATTAAGTTTCTCTCGAACATTACTTTTAGATTTATTATGGGTATAACTATTATTATCTTTATCATGTTACTTACTTTTTCATCGTTATAAGAAGTATTATGTGTAGGTATGTATATGTTATATCTTATGTATTTATTATATTGTTATCTTTTTTATTTATTGTTGTTATCATCACTAGTTTTACTTCTTGCTCTTATTATTGTTTCCTTTACCTGTATTAGCATTGTTATAGTTATTATTTATTAGTTATGTTATTTGTTTCATTATTAGTAGCTTTTTTATTATTGACTTCTTCTTGATGATGTAATGACAATTATGGTATGTTATTCTAAATTTCTTATATTAATTATTTCTAACTCATTCTTATAGTTATTAGTATGTTTAAATGTGTATAGGTTCCTCATTACATTATAGTAACTAATTTTTGTTTTTTTCTTGTTGTTATTTCCAATATCTTCGTTATTAGTTGATTGGTTCTTATACTAGGTTCATTGTTATTGTTGTTGTTGGCATTACTATATTTTGTTAATTATAAATATGTTATATGTAACATGTTTAATTAAATTTTATAGTGGTTATTCATATACTAAACTATATGTATATTATATAAGTAATAGTAGTGAATCCAGACTCAACATAATGTGATTAGAGACTTGATCTAATATGATACGATGTGAAACGATGCGATACAATATGATACGATACAGCTTAGGATAACATGATGCAGCTTGACTCAACACGGGATTTAAGTAGGAGGAAACATACAAATTTGCCATTCATTCTCATATATATACCTACAAGTATTTATTAAATATTTTAACACAAATCTTTTTTTGTTTTTAATTATGTATCTTAATTTCTTATATGTTGCCTTTTCTTTTCTTTTCTTTTTTATATATAACGTAACTAAAGGTTTTAGATATCATATATTTATATAGGCATCCATAGTACTTGTTTATTTATTTCTTACTAGTTGCATACTCCTTTCTTTCTCTTTTGATTTAATATTTTAATTTGTTATCTATTTTTTCTTTCATTTTAGCTTCTTCTTTTTTTAATTAACGATATATTGTCAATTATCATTTAAGAATCTAAAACTATTTAGACAATTCTTAATTTTTCATTATCACTTGCTATAAAGAACTTGATAGTTTTGTATTAGAGAACCTTTTATCATTATTGTTATTGTTATGGTGGCATCCTGATTATTGATGTTATAGTTGTTGTTATTATTGTTATCATTGTTAATATGAATGTTGATGAATATTCATTATTTTATTGGTGTGCTTCTCTTACTAGGAAGGTTATAGTGAGACAATTATTTTACTTTTTAAGATCTTTAAGGATTAGTGTTAATAACGTTATTGATATTGTAATGTTTATGTGTGATCATTGTTTTATTATCATTGTGTTGCCATTTATAAGGAAATTAACTTAGATGGACTTTTACTCATGTTGAAATTTGAGAAAATATTTTGTTATTATCTTTTTATTTTAATGCATCTAACGAATATGCTAGGTGTTGTGGTCTGATAGGTATGCTCTCTCTTAAACCCTTATTAAAGGATCAACGTCGATCGACAGTGCACCTACTAAGGATCCTACCAATCAACTTCCTTGCACCTTACAAGTTTGCTACCCATTAACTCACATATATGTCAGACTCTTCGATTCGTGTTTAAAGATGGGCCGAATGGG
>JAMXBB010000007.1:95426120-95608115 GCA_024138015.1 Lumnitzera littorea
GAGTACTACCTTCCATAATTGTGGCAATGATGTTTTTGTAAGCATATTAATAGCCTGAGCTTAGGCCACTACCATAATCCACATTAATCTATACCTCGAGCCGATTAGTGAACCAGCTTATGGTTGCTCCACATCTAATCGATGTGCTTTGCTAGCCTTCATGCACTTCCTTCTTGATAATTTCAAGCACTTTTTGACTCTCTTTTCAAAGTCCTTTTCATCTTTCCATTATGGTATTTGTTTGCTATCGGTCTTTTGCTTGTATTAGCCTTAGAAGGAATTTATTACCTAATTAGGGCTGCATTCCTAAATAACCTGACTCATTGACATCACCTCGTAGTACGATAGGGTCTAGATGTGTTGAAGCTCTTACCCTCTTTAGCGCCCCCTTCTAAGGAACTTAAGCTTAGTCTACCGTTAAGGATGCTTCTCCAGACTACAATTCAAGTGCAAACACCCTATCCTCATGGTAAGCATTGCTTAGTTTGCTTGTCGTTATTAGAAGAATCCTTGTTTGTTTCTTTTCCTTAGCTTATTGATATGCTTAAACTCAGGGGGTAACCCTACCTAACTTAAGGTCTTGTTGGTTGATGCATGTGGTCTTAAATAAGGGATACTGAACACCATGAGCATTGCTTTGGAGGTTTATACTAACCACAAAATGTTGTGGCACTTCACTTCCCCAGCAAGTGTTTATGCCTTTTGTGGCTCACTTTCATAGGAGGGGAGCTTCCATACCCAAACTATCATTGTACCATTTCTAAGGTTGAGTTTTGGGGGTAATGCAATGTATGACACCTAGGCAAACATATCATCGGCCGAAGCTCCTAGCACAAATTGCAATCAAAGACTCGATTATTCATAAGATTCTCCAATTCATACTAAGTATCGCATTTTGCTTTGTTCTTCATCACTGAAGGAGCCAAGATATCCATTATCGAGAGTTATTTAGGATTGTAACATGGAATGGTAGCCCAAGCACATTATGATGAAGAGCCGCAAGCGTACGCCTTACTGTTAGAGTCATTAGCTCTTTGCGTACTAAGGGTTTGTTTGATGTTCCATCCACTGGTGGTACATTTGTACCCTCAACATTCAAAGTGTTTCGGTCATTAGGTAGCTAGATATCCTTCAGTGTCCTTAGCATCGAAGTATGATTCAATGGTCGTATTACTTTGCAAGTTTTAACAATAATCTTTTCACAAGTTTACATATAGAAACCTTGTTACGACTTCTCTTTCCTCCAAATGATAAGTTTCAGTGGACTTCTAATGACGTCATCAATGGAAAATCACCTACAAATCTAAGCATTTTACCTAACCATTCAATCAGTAAGAGCGACATGCAGTATGTACAAAGGGTAAGGATGTAGTCGCCATAAGCTAATGACTCACACCTACTAGGAGTTCCTCTTTGAAAACCAACAATTGCAATGATTTATCCCTATCACAATGAAATTTCAAAGATTACTCAAGCCTGTTGGCTAAGGCTATAGACTCATTGAACACATTAGTGTAGTGTACCTGCAACTAAAACATCTAATGGCATCACATACTTGTTATTACCTCAAACTTCCTTGGCCTAAGTAGCTGTGGTCCCTCTAAGAAGCTAGTCGTGGTGGTATCCCTCCACATAGCTAGTTAACAAGCTAAGGTCTCATTCATTAACAAAATTAACTAGACAAATTGCTCATGTTCTATTAAAGATAAATTACATGGGTGCTATAAAGCTCCATACAAAATAGCTTTAGTCAAATTAAAAAAACTAAAGAAGCAATTGTAAGAGCTATCGGACCAAAGGTTTATAAGGCTAAGTATATCAACTTGGGATGTACCTGTACTATTTGTTAAGCTTTGCATTGATTATTAAGATTTAAATAAAGTGACCATAAAAAACAAGTATCCCCTCCCATAAATTGATGATCTATTTGACTAATTGCAAGGTGCAAGTGTATTTTCTAGGATTGACCTAAGATCAGGCTATCATCAATTGAGAATTAAGCTAGAGGATGTTCGAAAGGTAACTTTTCGAATACGGTATGGCCATTATGAATTTCTTGTGATGCCCTTTGTTTTGACGAATACACCTACAACATTTATTGACTTAACGAATTGTGCGTTTAGACCATTGTTAGATAGGGGTGTGATTGCATTCGTTGATGATATTTTAATATATTCCACCACACCCGAGCAACAGGAAGAGCACTTAAGAATAATGTTGCAGACACTACAAGAGCACAAGTTGCATGCCAAATTATCCAAGTGCAACTTTTGGTTGAGAAAGGTATCCTTTCTTAGGCATGTAGTAACAGGAAATGGCATTTCAATTAATCTAGAAAAAATCAAGGCCATAATGGATTTAAAACGGCTAGAAACAGTAATAGAAGTCCAAAGATTTCTTGGTTTGGTTGGTTACTACAGAAAGATCGTTAAGGATTTCTTAAGAATCGCAAGACTACTCACTTAGTTGACATAAAAGAATGTGAAGTTTAAGTGGAACAAAAAGTAAGAAAGGAGCTTCCAAGAGCTGGAAGATAGGTTAGTACCGCCCTAATAATTATGTTAGCAAATAATGAGGAGCCCTTTGTAATATACAATGACACTTTGAGGTCCGTTTTGAAAGTAGAGATCCACATTTTCTGGGATAGGCCTTATGAGTTACAAAATTTGTTATTTTGTGCCCAATTACCCTTTTATTATTTTTATGGACTTTTCTTCATGATTTTATTAATTGAACTGCTCTTAAATTTTACTAGTAAGCCTAAAATTATATGGGCTTAACTTTTATCTATTTTATTCCTATTAGACTTATCTAAAAATTTTAGGACTCCTTATTAGGCTTTCATGTTTGGTTTGAACTTAATATTAATTGGGCTTGCCTTAATGACTAATAGGCTTTCTAAAATTACGTTTAGGCTAATTAATTTTCTAAATTTTATATTTGCTAGTTATTTTTACTCTCAAGCCAAGATCTTGGTTTATTAGCTTAAAATGAGCCTTTGACTTAAGTTTTTCAATTCTACAAATTATTGACCTAATTTGTTTATGTACTTTTGTCCATGTTTCAATTAAATAGAAAATTTTCATACACCTTTTCTTCTTGAGTCAAACCTAGACGTGGCCTTTCCTAAGGGCCTCGAAATCCAGTTTGTTTTAATTTCCTTAACTTACATCTTTAGTCCCTAAATTATTAATTATTCTAATAATTCTAAATTGATATTTAATGATTATTTATCATAAAAAATAAAGTTTGGATTATAATTTTTTTTTTTTTGTGGCTAACATGGCATATTTTAAGGCTTTCTTAGAGATTTTTCTAGTTTTGTTAATTTATTATTTTTGCTAGTTTATAATATTAAGATATATATGTATATTATACCACAAAATAATTAAATAAAGGGAAAATAAAAGAAAAATAATATTACTGTAGGTCACAATCCAAAACATACACATATATGTTTTGCATTCATAAACATATTTTTATAAAAATAAAATACTAATATACTTGTATATATAGATTCATAATACACATAGATACATATATGTTATTATATATGCATATATGTACTTACATCTCAAAAAATAGAAAATTATACATATATATAAATATATATAACATGTGCAGATTTGGACATTAAAGTATATTTATGTGTAATTATTGTGATGTGTATTTATATATTTATATATATATATATACGATATTTTCTTAAACTATATATACTTAAGGATGTATATTTTCGTAAAATATATATATGTGCCTAAATATAAATATTTTCATGTATATAACTACATATGTATATATATATATATGTATACATAATTTAAAGTTCCAAAAATACAAAAACAAAAATAAAAAAAGGATAAATACCCATACAGTACAACATGTACAACTTGCTTTGTTTTATATAACAGAAATCAACTACATTTACATATAAATGTTAAGACTTTTACAATAACTATCCTAATACATTAGAAAATATCAAAGAGATACACATGAAACTTTGAATACAAGATAAGAAAAAATACATAAAAAGGAAAGTTACAAGAAGGAAAAACAAGAAAAATAATTTTGGAGTTACTCCTTAGATGTTGGGGTGGGTCTTGGAAGCTTAAGAAAATCTCCTTCCTCTTCTTTAGTGTCCTAAATCTTTCCCTATAAGCTTGGAGTTGGAATATAGTATAAAATATGTGAGGAAATAGAAGATGAAAATTGAAGAAACAATGGAAAAATGAAAAGGAAGATTAGGAGGCTACAAATGTTGATTATGTTAGGGTAGCTTTGTGGTGTATTTTGGTGGGTTGATTTGTGAGGAAAAGATGAAAGAAGTTGGAGAAGAGATGGGGGCAGCTGGCTAGCATGAATGGAAAAGAAAGTGAGGAAGATTTGACTTTTCAAAAAGCTTTTGGGGGATGGAGAAAAGTATACTGAAAATATGTGATATGGGGAGGATTTGTTGTCCTTTTTTGTCTTGTCATAATGTCCTTAAAGTAAGAATTGATAGGACTTTAGTTAAGGATTTGGTTATGTTAATGGAATTAGTTGCGATATATTGATAGGATACTTTGGACATGGATCTCTTAAACCCATACCAACTTGCTTAGACCTTGGGTCAACCTAATGGGCCCATGCCTAACTTGATATACTAGCACCCAACTTGATTACCTCATTGACTGACCTCTTAAAAAGGTCTTCAAACAAGTTAAATCCTCTAGGTGACCTACTCAACCACTAAACGGTCATGATAGTTACTAGATATAAGGATAAGACTTAGCAACCTAGTTAACCATCATTACCCCACAATTCTAGAACATGTCGGACTCCATGTTCCTACTATCTAAATCATGCGAACGTGACAACATGGAAAATGTGCTCCAAGATTCATGGCAGCCCTCATTTATAAATAGCTCTAAGCAATCCAAAGGAAAAAACAATAAAAAAAAGGACCATTATAAGTCAAAATACAAACTGGAGCCTATATTCAAACCTTAGTCACTTCTATGTCTTAACCCTTTTTCAATGAAACCAATGATTATAGTTTAGAAGCCTATCAATATGGATTCTCTTTCTGATGAGATCATCTTGATGATCCTTTCTATGGTTCCAAACCTAGATTTGACACATTTAAATAGATATAAAAAGAAAAAGATAGATATAAAAAAATAAATAAATTGAAAGACCATCATAAGTTGAAATACACATTGAAGTTCATATTCAAACCTTAACTTTCTTTCAATAAAACTAGTGATTATTATTTAAGAGCTTATCAATATGGATTCTCTTTATGATGATGTCATCTTGATGATCCTTTCTAAGGTTCTAACCTTAAGTTTGACACGTTTACAGCATGTATGCAAAAGATGGAAATCCATCATGAAGGATTTACTTTTCCGTCGACTACATTGCTTTCACTCTGTGTCCAACCCTAAGGAGAATCAATTTCTCATGGTTAAGTAAGGGTAGAAGCTACTTTTGCAAAATTTGATCGATAAAACTATACCTTTTGAAAGTAGATTATCATTCAACCATTGCCCCAAGTTTTGGAAAAGAAGTCTTATATCAAACAATGGGTTACTTTTCTATTACAATCTAGCCTTTAGGTCAATTTCCTTTATGAATCCTTTCAGTAGCCAATGTATGTTGTTGCCTAAACTTGATGTCAGATTGTCTTATCCCCAAGCATTTGGCTTTGCATTTCATGCAACAAATGTCTTATATAAAGTGGTGATCATTGCTAAGGTAGCACAAAATGATTATCACTATTATCGGGTTATGTTATTTGATAATAAGGATACAAAATGGAAAAGCATAGGAGTAACAATTTCTTTTACTTTTTTGGGCACATCATGAGCCATTATGAATGGAAGGCTCCATTTGAAAGATTATAAAGGAATAGACTTGTTTGACTTAGCTAATGAGAAGCTTAGTTTGATAGCATGATGCCTTTATTTGGAAGAAAATGTTAGCACTTTATATGAAATTGACCTAATGGTCTTTGGAGGCTATCTATCCTTGGCTTGTTATTCTTACTACCTTAAAAGTTTAGAGATTCAAGCCATGAAGACATACGGTGAGGAAAAATCATTAGTAAAGGAGTTTTGTATGGAATTTGTTGTCCCTTATGAAACAGGGAGAATATTTGCATCTACAGTGATCTTAGGAGTGGTAGAGAATAGTAAGATCTTATTAAAGTGTGCCATGGAAAATGGGTGTGATTCAATTTCCCTTTTATATGAACCTAAGTGATAGAGATACAAATTTATTGTAAGTAAAGAAATACCAACTCTATTAGGATCTAGTTGTAAGTGATTAAAATATAGTGATTTCGATGGGTCTAGATATGGCAAAATATCACAGTAGCTACTAATAACAAAGTTTTTGGTCTCATGGATGAGAGAATGTTGTATTGCTTAGTTCTAATGTTTAACATTACAAACCATACTATTCTAGCTGATTTACATTAGAAAAAAAGGTATTCTACAGTCTCATCACAACTACAAAAGGAACATACCAAAGTTGCTCTTATTTTCTTGCAAAAAAGATAATAGCCAAAGCATTATGACATAAGCACCAAATCGAGTGCTCATATTTTGGTAAGCATTCACTATGTAAATGAATTTACACACTAATTTGTTAATATCATTGCTATAGGTAAAAGAGCTACTCTCTTGGCTGAGTTCTATTTTGTAAATTATGATAACCATTTCTCATCAAATATATGCCCACTTGTTCCCTTGACCAATCCAAACTATCTAATAGCTAATATCTAGAAAGTGGAATGCCTAGAATAATATTTCTTTCCAAATCACTTAACAGTCCCTTAGCTAAAGTTAATCGTAGCAGTAATTTTGAAAATCAATAACATTAGAAATAATAATGTTAATAAAATTAAGAAACAAAGATCGATCAAATAATGTCAATTGTAGTAAAGAAGGGATCCAGGGATCCTTCCAGAACTTGATCAATTGCTCATCACCTACGCGCCAAATTAGATCCTTAGAAATTGCCTTTCTTATCTAAAAAGTCCTATCACCCTTCAAAGCACTCATAAAATCAATGTTTGGATATTAGATGCTTTTGAATAGTCGAACCCACTACATATCAAGATTTTGCAAAATTCTCTAAGCCAATTTTCCCAACAATGTTAGATTGAAAGATTGAGGATTCCTAAATCCCAAACCTCCTCTATCCTTAGCCTTAGAAAGCAATGACCACCTCTTCCAATGGATTTTATTTCCATTCTCCCTTTCATCCCGCCAAAAGTTTGTAATCGAGTTATTTACATCCTAACACCATTTCCTCGAAAAACAAAAGATACCCATGGAGTAAGTCGAATAAGCCACCAACTTTAGTATGGCTTCCTTCCTACTTGTGAATAGCATACTCCTTGTCCAATACAGTAATTTGTTAATTACTCTCTCCTTAACAAAAGCTAAAGGATGATACTTAGATTAATCTCAAGAAATGGGAATACTTAGATATTTACTAAGACAATGAGACAAATTGATATGCAAAATATAACCACATTATCTTCTAACATTTTAAGGAGTTGACAGTGGGCCTCCTTATACCTCCTGGTTAGCTTGTAGCATAGGAATGGGCTTCTTAATCCATTTTTAGCATACTTTTTCTTATTTACTAAATTCAAGGAGTAATTATCTAACTAATTCAATTAATCATGTTGTAAACAACTTGAATTAGTTCTAAATAATCCTTTTACATAAAAAATCACATGGGACCAATCTTGTTAGTCCATGTCATGAGCTAGCCTTAGGGAATTTCCTCCTTGATTTTCCTAATTTTTGTTAGATTTCTTAATATTATATTAATACCTTTCTATGCTAACATTTTAAGTAAAAGCTTAAGATGATCTTTTGAATGCCTCTATAATAACACTATGTTTGGCAACTATAAAGCAAAGTGGAAATGGAGGAAGTCTATAAAAAGGAAAAGAAAAGAAAGTAAAATGAAGCAAATGTAATAGTTATTCTTGGTTAGATATAATCAGTGGAAACTAAAGGAAATCAATGGAAACCTTTCATTTTTACATGATAACAAGATTAAATTATCCTCTCCTCCTTTTTTATTTCTCTCTCATCATAAGGCTATTTGTGTAATTTTCTTAACTTTGACATTATTGTAATAACTTGTATTCAACAATATTTAAGAAAATATTAATGAATTATTCTAATTGTATGACCATAAGCAAAGGACAGGTATCACATGTTCTTTTTGCTCATAAATATATTTTTACATTTTTAATACTTTTATTTTTTTTTTTATTTTGGAGATCAACTAATGCTTAAGAGATAATTATATCTAGAAAAATGCTCAATTGTTATACTCCTTTTGGCAACCAATGCTTTAATGGTATCTCCTATCGGTTTATTTATTTATTTTTGGGCTCAGATTCCATGTTAAGGATTCAAGATCTACCTATCTGGCGGATCAAGGTTCTGGATTTTACCTCCTTAGGCTCGTCATTGTCTCAAGGATACCTCACATAAAGCCCAAAATTTTATAAATCCAATTTATCCCTATTTAGTTTAAATAAACAAGCTTTTATTGGTTCTATTTCTAATTCTATGAAAAATCACCAGTTCTTCACCATCTTCATTAATTGCACAATGGTACTAATAATTCTACATCGAGTACTTAAGATTAAAATTTTTCAACTTTATATGTATTTTTGTAAAGAAAAGAAAATCAAATGTTTAGACAGTTTGCCTTTTCTATTTGTTTAACGAAAAAAATTAAATATCATCAAATTATTTAAGAAATAATTATAAAACTGACTAATAATTATAATAAAGATGAGCGGTTAGAGGAAAAGAGAAGATTTGACTGATGTAGTTTTACTTGAATGAAATTTCTTGTAAAAGAATTTGATTATAAGACCAATAAAGCTTTGACAGTTTACTTTGATAGGGGATTGTAGGCATTTTGTTATGCAATTGAGGTTTATGTGTACTGTATTCTTTTTGAATATTCTTTAGCTTTTAAAATAAATTATAAATAAAAAATCAAAAGTCCATCCATGTACTCTTAAGTAGCATTTGATTGTTAAAACTGGATACAATACAAAAACTACAAGATTATACATTATTATTGCATCATGTTTAGCTTACATAATTTTGGATATAAATTTTTATGTTATCCCTTATTTTCTATGGGATAAAGCCTATACAAGTACCTTAACTTTTAAAAATTTTCATTTTAGTACCTAAACTCGTCTTTTTCCCATTTTTAATACCTGACTTGTTTAAAACATATCATACTACAACTTTTGTTAATTTCTTAGGTGATAGACATTAAGGCTACTGATGTGGTCTCCTTCTGTCCTAACTAGCCATGAGTTAAAATTTTCTTTATATAATAGACATTCTAGGTAGCCAAGGAAATCCAACAATGCTCTTTAGCATAATAAATAGCCTAAATGAGTAACCCGGTGACACAAATTCAATCCTCTCATAAATAAAAATCCACTCGACAATGGCATACTGTAATGGCAAGGAGAAACAAAATGCAAGCATCATCGTCATTGTCATCTACTCCTATTCATTGCTCTAATAATAGGATAGGGGATGTGTAATGTTTCTGTGGGTTTAAGTGTGAGATGCGACCAGCCAGAACCAAGGAAAACTACAAAGAAGATTCTATGGTTGTTCTTTATACTGTGAGAACAGCAATTATGGTTTCTTTAGGTAAGTTGTAAGGTAGATGGTTAGGTTATGATAACAAGAAGGGAAGAAAGGAATGCAACATTAGAGATTTTGACATTAGAGAGCTAAATTATATGAGTCTGTAACAAAAATTGGATGCTTTGCAACAAGAAGTCTCCATGATGACACAACAAATGAAGGCATTCATCAACAAGAAAAATAATGACAGGATAGGGAAAATTGTTAAGTAGGTGTTGATTACTTGGGTTATTCTTATATTATTTATTTGTTCAATAATTTGGGTTGTTAAGAAGAGGGTATAGCTCCAAAATGGGTTTTAGAGTATCTATTAGTGTAATTTCTGTTAATGGATACATATTATGTTAAGGTGTGGTCAAGTGAATAGTAAGCTCCTATTGTACTGTTATTTTAGGTAACTTCGATGCACTATATTGAAAAGTTATGCTCATGCTTTGAATCTTATTATTTTTCCCTTTGTGTGTCTCTTTTCCCAACTCTTTTTACAAGCACAATAAGATGTAAGGATTAGAAATTTCTCAACAACATATGAAATTATTTGTGTATGTTGGAATGTTGGAGCGCAAGGATATTGGTTAAAAAAAAATCATATTGTAGCTTAATATATATATATATATATTTTAGCTAACAAGATAAGAGAAATGCTGATACAATGACCCAAAAAAATAAAAGATTAACATACTTCAATGATAGGTGCTCTATGCTTTAGGAAGTAATTATATTAAGAGAAAACATACTTTAATAAATTGAAGCCCTATGAAAAGAGTTTAGTAACATGTAATTAGTAGGATAGTACCTAGTGCTAGCAAGTTTCCTCTAAGCCATGTACAATAGGAACATAATAAATCCAAGCATATCTCCTATACCATAGGACAACCTTTATCCTCTGTACCATAACTAGAACCAATCATGCCTTTGAATAGATATATATCTAAACCCTTAAGTAATCTGCATTCTTATATCATCTCAAGCAATAATTTTACCTCTTGCAATGTTTAAACACTAAATCTTAATATTTATCTCTTTAATGAATATTACTATTTAGAAAACTAGGTATGGTGAGAGATAAGAGATATCAAAGCATGACTTTTAGACAAGGCATTCCATAAGAAAAGATAAGAGCAAAACCAAGTGAATCTATTAAGTAAAAATGCTGAATGAAAAAACTATGATACTTGAAAACAAAGTTCACACAAAATATCGCATTCTAAATTAGAGTCTTCACATCATATGATTTTAAATAAATGCCCTACATTGTTAAGAAATTCAAGAAAAGAACTATGCTCTAGTTCTAGGTAAAATGTTTTCTCAAAAATAACCTCAGTCTAATGCCTCTTATAACTGTAAAGTGCACCATCAAAAAGACATGGAGAAGTGCTTTTGTTTTGTTGATAAAGAGATAAATGTGATTCAGATGTATACTATACTTTCTAGGAAGAGCATAACAACGAATTAGGATGCAGATGGTAGATCCCACCTAGTGAGAGTAAAACTCGAGCACTGTTGTTGTTGATATGTATATAGCTATCTATCTGGAATGAGCAGTCAAATGTGAAAAATATAGTAATGGTAGAAGAATGAAAAGCTTCATGACAATGAATGGATTGTTTTGCACAATACATAGTGTGATAGGAAGACATATTCTGACACTATTATAATACAAGTCACTTTCAAACAAATTTTTAGAGAACATCTCTTAAAGTAGTAAAATATGGAGTGCAACAACTCTAATTGTTTCACAACAGTGCATTATATGAAGTTCCTATGTCCAGTAGCTTATACAAAAAACTCCTATGTTTAACTAGCATAAGGTACATGCAACATACAAAGGTGTTATGTTCAGTAGTATGTCTAGCAACTATGGCAAAAATATATATATATATATATATATATTATAGCCAACACTATCGGTGCATTATATCACTGTTACGACTAATTTTACTAGTGCATTATATCGCTATTACAACTAATACTACCAATGCATTATATCATTATTGCACAAAAAGTAGAAGACTCTTAAATTCCTAATGGTCTTCTCTAAACCATTAACCTTTAATCTAAATCAATCACAACACCTACATCACCATGCTTTGACTTCCCCTTAGATGACTCGAAGTAGTTCTTTCTTAGTGATGTCATTAGATGTGTACTTTGTCTAGCGCAGAAGGAAACAACTTTATCCGTAACAATCCTCTCTTTCAATCATTGTAAAGTTGCAAAATCAATATATATCACTCAAATGTCACTAATCTCAACAAGACACAGTATGACTTCATCAATTAATTTCAACAACCCTTTGATTTGTCCTAATAATCTTTAATTTTCACCTATATATCTTTGTAAAATTAAAGAACATTACAAAAAACCCTCTATTTAAGAAAAGTGAAAAATTAAAAAAAGGCATCATCATCACTCCTATCAATGACACACCACTGACCATGAACAGGGTATATCGATAGACTTTAAGAATAGTATGAAGTTAACATTCCTTCTCTAAAAAACAAAAGTAAAAAACCATCATTTTAATGGATGACTAACCTTACGTACTACATGCACCTTTAGACGTCTTCTTCTACGCTTTTATAGACTCCTCATGGATCTTGCTTTTCACTCCTTTACGTACGAATCTTCCTTTCCTCGAATTTTCTCTGCCATACTTGAAAACCCCAACAAAGACGCAATAAATGTACGGGTTGAAAGCAAGTGTTATACAAAGGATTTGGTGGGTGTGAGAAGTTATTAATCTTCTTCCTGCTATGATAAATGGCCATGAATGAAAAGGGTTAGGTTTGGTGAGAGCTTAAATGTTAGGTATCACAAGAGTCTTTTTTGTTAATGTAATTTCTGCAAGTACTTTCCACATAAGGAGATTTTAACATCCGTTAGCAAACAGAGTAACAAAAGTTGTAGTATGATATGTTTTAAACAAGTCAGGTACTAAAATGAAACAAAAAATTTAAAAAGGTATGGTACATGTACGGGCTTTCTCCCTATTTGTTATATACAAGATTATAACACTTTTTAAACACTAGGTGATGAAACTTTAATTATTGAGATACATTTTAGTATAATACCTTAGAGTTCGTCGAAATTTCAAAGTTAAGCTTGTTCGAGATAAGTTAATCTTATAATGGGTAATCTCTTGGAAAGTTGCTGCACAATAAGACAAAATTATATAGCGTTCTACACCAAAGTGAATAGTAAGTCAGTTGGAGAGTTTCGATTGGATTATTACAAATGGGATTAGACCAATTCACTAGTTGAAAGGGCAAAGTCCTTACTTGGTATGGTCTTAGACCTCTGTAATAAAAATTGATGAAGACGTCATTTCTAAAGAGAGTTAGATTGTAATACCCTTTAAATACTAAATGATGAAACTTTAATCATCAAGCACATTTCGGTATAGTGGCTTAGAGATCGTTGGAACTTCGAAATTAAATGTGCTCAAGGTAAGTCAATCTTAAAACAGATGACCTCTTGGGAAGCTACCATATCAAAGAACAAAACAATGCGGCAATCCATGCTAAAATTTCATCACTTCGTATTTACTATTATACCATATCAAGAGTTCGAGCTTAGTCATTATAGTGGACTTAATATTGTACTTAAGACAATTATACTCTTAATATTTTTAATATTTATTTAATTATATTTTTATATTATTTAAAGATATTATCTAATATTTATACCTTCAATATTGTCCAATGCTATTTATATCTTCAATACTTGTGTTTTTGTCCTCTAAAATCAACTTTTGTGCCATATTTGAAATAGGACAAATTTTGAGCATTTTGTCTAATCATTCATAGCCCTATTTTTGTACAATAACTAAGGTCAAGTTTTAAACCAAACATTTGACAAAAAATTTTGTCTACTTTAATCCCATGAATTTTGCACAACAAAACAATACCTTAGATGTAAGGTTTTGACTAAAATAATCTCATGTGTTTCGTGTCAATCTCACACTATATTTAGCCTTAGATGAGTGATGTAGAGATGGTACATCGTGAGATGACTTACAAAGAATAAAATCTTAGAGTCTCTAATATATAATTAACAAACAAGGGAGCATAGAGTGTTGATCTTATGGGAAGGTATGGCTATGTATTATAAGCTCTTGGTTCATTGACATTTGTCAAATTATCTTGATGATTAACAAATGAGATCAAGTCTATTTATTTCATAATTATATTGATAGATGCTATCAACCCATGGCTAATAGCCATTCTTATCAAGTACATAAACCACCTTAAAAAGCAGTTGCAGGAAGACAAATCAATATAACAATTCATGTTCTAAGCCTGCTTAGTCAATTCTCTCTAAGCTATACTAGTATAGATAAGACTCTCTAATCTTTGTCACTTGGCTCAAGGAAATCAATCCCTAAAATAATAATGAGCTGAGTTAGTATTTTAATTTGATAATTTTAGCCTTCTATGAAAACGATTCTAAAAGTTATATCCTATTGAACTATGCTACTTTGTGGAACTTTGTATTTTCTATTTGAAATCTTTTAAAAAATATTATTATGTATGTTACTATAATTTAAAACAATTTCATAAAATTTTACAACTAGTTTTGTACCTAAAATTTATCTGCTAATGTGAAACTTTCATTCTCTGTTCGAGTGTCATGTCATATTTTATTTGCATCATTTAATAACATTCACCTTCTTTTTGAATGATAAAAAGATTTCCTTCTCTATTTGAATTTAGCTCCAAATTCTGATTTTTTAGTGTATAATTTTCTCTATTTCTAGTATATAATTCATTAATGCGCAATAACAAAATAAAACTCAATATTATATTTGAGGCATTGATACACTTAGCATATTACTTCTTGAATCAATATAAATCTATTTGCACTAGAAAGCCAATAGGTGTTGTAATACCTCAAACTTAAGACACCATAAATCGCCACATGTTCCTAATCATCTATTGACATGTTAGGCGCTAACCATTGTTTAAAATATCCTAAAATTCTTGTTAATATCTTCAAATATTCTCATAAAGACAATTCTCTATAATAACTAGAATAACTTTCAAATAAAAATAATTAATACTTAAACATTAATCAGCAACCAAAAGACTACAATTTTAACTATCCAAAGTCATATAACATTCTCTAAGTGGCATACATAGTTGTTGCTCTTCCCATTCTAATGGTAATATCAAGAGTCTCTAAATTATTATAATCAATCAATTCAACTAAGATTCTTACATCTAACAAATAATAAAGAGTGAGTTAAAGCCTAACACATAACACCAATAACATGCCTATGCCATAAACAAATGAAAACAAGTACACACATTTAATGCAACAAGTATAGTAAACAACTAGTTTAATTATCTTTTAGTTTAATGCTACAACTAACATAGTAGTACTCATGACTCCATTCACGCTATTGAAGAATAATTCTAAGTTTCAGAACTGCCACTTTGAGCCCCATTTAAGTCGGACACTTAAGAATTGCCACCTTTGGCACCAGGATACCTTAAACTACCTCAGATAATTTTCAAGGATAACTCTACTAAGGACATTGCCACCAAAGGATCATTGAAGTGCCCCCTAAGGTTCTGCTATTATCAGCCCTTGGTTAAGCTAAACACAAGCAGCACAATAATTTAGAATTTGATATTATTATAGTCCATTTCAAATTTACCTATAACTAACAACTACACCATAACTAATAAGCTTGTGTCACGTACTTAGATTAACTATGAAGATTTCTATAAGCTATAGTAAACTTCTATATTAGGGGTTACTATTGATGATTGATCAAATATAATACACGTGTAATCAATCTTAGAGAAGCCTTGATCTTATGATATGTAGAGAGATGATCTTAGAGAGAGGCATAGGAGGAGAAACATGCAAGCTCAATGTCTCATGATGTGCACTTATGACAGTGGATTGAATTATGTGATTCTCAAGCATTCTTGATTTGTTCTTTATGAGATAGTTAATTTGATCTTCCACGGAGTCATTCCAATAAAGTAATAACATTTCTATGAAGCTTGCCATTGCTTTGAATCTTGCAAATGAAGAGGAGGGAACTCATATATATAGATTTTAACCCTTGATCTCAATCATTAGATCAAGCTAAGATGAATGGTTGGGATTTGTTATTGTTAGTAACCGTTAGATCAATTCTTAATGATCTACAGTCTAGATTCAAGCCTTCAACTCTAATATAATTGATGGGCTTTAAGGTTGGGCTTGAGCTTGGTTAAGGCTAATTTCTTATAAAATGAGTCCATCTCTTTTTAAAATAAGCTCACAGCTTATCTAAGCCTTTTAAAGGCATATGAAGGTTAAATAAAGCCTAAAAGGACTTACAATGACCTTTTTCGAGTCTACTTTTCACATGGGAGACAACTAAATAAGGCTAAGAGAAAAAAAAAAAAAGAACAGTCCAGCAATTCTTGTTTTAAGCCTACCAAGCCAAATCTTTCTAAAACATCCTTAAATAGCCTAATTTCTTAGGCCATGTCACTAACCTATTAAATCGATTTATAGTATTAAATTGGGCCAAAAGCCTAATTACCAAAATAGTCTTCTACAACTTCTATACCTAAATTATTACACAAAGAAAGCTTTTTCATTAAACTATTCTCAATTCCAAAATCTTTAACCCTTTATCCTTGATTTGTCTTTCTAACTTAATCCTATTGAGTTAAAAAGTTATCTAAGTTTATAGTCCTCAAATGAATTTTATAACATATTATTATTACTTAAGACTTATAAATTAATAAATAAATAAATAGATGGAAAAACTAAAGTTGGTCCTGTTGGGGAGCATGACCATACTCTTGGCCATGTTGGTCAACATAGCTTGGGAAAGAATGTAACATGGTCAGTTTTAACTGTATACAACACCTACTATGCACCAAAAATGAATTGCAACAATAAGACAACTATTTACACCATCCTCCCCTTAACAAATGTAATCCAACACCCATGCTCATAACATTTTAATCCATTCCTTTACTTTTTTTAGTAATTCTCAAAAATTAAACAAGAGATCTAATGAGTATTCTAATACTTACTTGAGCTTTCATGAGATCTTATGCAAACTGATATCTCCATGCAGCAAACACTTAATCTTTCCACCTTAAAACATTAGTTCAACTAAAATCTCACCAAGGATTGAAAATCCTTTAAAACACAACACTTTCTTACCTTACAGTCCCCCTTTTGTGCCTTAAGGTTACCTTTCTTCCACCAAATTCTCAAAATACATTGCTACTAATCCCTAAATCAAAGTTAGAATCTCTTCTCGTATTAGAAAAGCATGAAGAAATATGTTGTTTGATCATCTTACCTTAAGAAACTACATTGGGTTGCTTAGCTAAGTTAAGGATAGAAACTAATTGTTGTAAGTTTGAGTTTAAAGAGAAAATGGCAAAAAAGAGGTTATAAAGCTAGGTTAACCTAAGGGTATCTAAGTTTTTGTAATTTCTTAAATATCTCCTTACTTAAATTATCCTTTTACTAAACCGCCCCTTCATTAATTAATTTTTTTTCTTTATTTTCCTTGGTGTTATATCTTACCCTCCTTAAAGAAACATTTTTCCTAAAAAGTTTACTTGTTACTTGGATTACTTAGGGCTTCTAAATTTGCGAGTAGCTTCCCAAGATTAATAATTCTATGATGTATGCATGGTTTCTTATTAGCCTGTGCAAACTCTGATTACTTAGGGCTTCTCCTTTATCTCACCTTCCACTGCACTATTCTTATTACATTTATATCTCAACCATAATGTTTTAACCATCTTACCTGCAACTATTCTCTACTCACATTCGTAGTTCTATCACATTGATCGTTAGTCCACTTTAACTCAAAGAACTTAATCTTAAGGATTACTTTTCAACTAACACTAGGTTACAACTACTATCTCCCAACATAACGTTTATTATTTGTGCAAATTCGAATTCTTTCTACAAATCTTTTCCATCAACTTCTTCATTTTATTTATTTTTGTAAATCCTTCATTTGGAATTTGTGTCTCCAAAGTCCTTCTCTAGATCAACACCTAATGACTCATCTCCCCATATTTATTTAATGCACACCAACTTTATTACCTTTTAAAATTTCAAAATTTGATGTTTGCTTTTGATAAATCACCATATTCCATTTATAAATCACATCATTAAGACACTGCCAATTTTAAATGATTGACCAAATATTTGTGCATCTCTAATTCTCTCATCAACTCATCAAACTTTAACTCTTTCTTTCTCCACATCATAGTAACATTAACCACAATCACAACACTTCTTACAAACTCCATTCTTATTTCATATTTATATTATTTTATTTCTTGTCGATTAACCTCAATTAGCTTGTTTTTTTAACCCTTCCCAATTGTTATTAGATCATAGCTAATTTCTCAAGAGTAAAATTTACAAACGTTGTCACTATCAAACTTTTATCCACAAATTTTTCCTTATTTCACTTATTCAATAAGACTCTAAAATTTTTCCATCATTCATATTCTAGATCTTCATTTATGGATTCTAGATTTTCTAAAGTTAGTCTCTAGTTTCTCTCTAACTTGTATGCTTAAGTGTTAAACTTCTATTTATCCATCCATGAATTCCAAATTGATCAATTTTAATGGTCTTGAGATTTGCTTTTCGTATTGGATGCTATAGGAATAAAATTCACTCAATCGAACGAATCTATTACTCAAAAGAAGAAATCAATGCTTATGGCATGTAGCGTTTCTCAATTGTCTCTTATTTTCAATTATCTCTCTTAACTTTTACACTCTAAAACAAAACTTTATATAGCTAGGTTAAAATGTAGAAATAATAATACGTAATACGGCATACCATAAACACTTTAGTAACCAATAGAAATATGACACCTAAACAACTACTAAAAATATAGTATTACTTGGTTTAATTAATTCTATCATTGCCTCCCTTAAACTAAGTCTTCAAACTTTACCATGCTAAGCATCTTCTTCAGCTTCAGGAACACATTTGCTTTAAGTGACTTTATAAAGGTATTTGCAACTTACTCTTCAAAGAACAAAATTCAATCACAATTTCATTGTCCTTCACCAAGTTATGAATGTAATGGCACTTAATATTGATATGCTTGTTGTGACCATGAAACATTAGATTCTTTGTCAAAACAATTGCTAATTTGTTGTCACAAAATATTTTGGTAAGCATAACTTATTGATGCTGTAACTCACTTAGCATTCTTCTCAACCAAACCACCCGTATGGCGCATCCTGTTGTAGCTCTATATTATGCCTTTGCTATTTAGAGAGCCACCACTTGTTGCTTTTTAAATGACCAAGAAAAAACTCCAATCCCAAGATGAAAAAAAAAACTAGAAGTACTTTTTCTCATGTTAGCATCACCAGTCGAATCATTATTTGTATAGCCAATAAGCTTTACATTATTAGTATAAGAATAAAAATTTTCATCACTAAGTATACCTTTGATGTATCTTAAGATATGTTTAGTTACTTACCAATGAGATTTATGTGGAGTCTCCATAAATTTGCTAATAATTCCAATAGTAAACAGAATATCTAGTCCGGTAGCTATCAAATATCTCAAGCTTCCAACGAACCTTTTATAATTAGTTGCATTAAGGCACTATTATCATTTTTGACTAGTTTCAATCTCTCTTCAACTGGAGTCAAGATTGGTTTAGATGAATCCATCCTAAATCTCTTCAATACATCATTGGCATACTTTTTCTAAGAAATAAAGATCCCTAAATCTGTTTACTTCAGTACGATACTAAGGAAATAAGACATCAAACTCATATCTCTCATTTCAGACTTAATAATCATAGCCTCCCTAAACTTCACTAACAAATTAGAGGTATAGCTAGTGAAAATTAAATCATTAATATATAAGCACAAAATGATAATATCACCTTATAAGTTTGATTTAACAAATAAAGTATGCTCATATGGACATCTCTAAAAACTATGATCATTAAAATAAGAATCAATTCAAGTGTATTAAGCTTTAGGAACTCTCTTTAAGCTATACAAAACCTTTCTCAATTTGCAAACCTTATCTTCCTCCCCCCTTCTTCACATAGCCAAGAGGTTGTTCAACATACACCTCCTCCTCAAGTACACCATTCAAAAATGTAAACTTAACATCCATTTGCAAAATTTTCCAACTATTCTAAGCAGTAAGTGAAATAAGGATTCTAATAGTATCAAGCCTAGCAAAAGGAGCAAAAACCTTAAAATAGTCAATACTTAGCTTTTACTTATAACCTTTTGCAATTAAACGTGCTTTGAAACAATCTACCTCTCAATTAGATTTGTTCTTAGTCTTGTATACCCATTTAAAACCAATTGGCTTATTATGAGAAGTATAGTAAGCTCCAAAGTTCCATTCTTTTCAATAGAATGAATTTCATTATCCATTGCTTTCACTCAACAGTTATTACTAGCAGCTTCCTCAAAAGATAGAAGATCACAATCTGCAAATAAGGCATAGTGCACTATATCATTAGAATCATCATTAAAAGAATTGCTAACAATGCCAACCACATAATCATCAAAAATAAGAAGGCATCTTGCATTGTTTCTATAGTCAACTAGAAGATTCTCGAAGCATAAGTTGTACATCAGCATCTGCATCAACATTATTTCCAACACTAATAATAGGAGTTGTTTGTGAAATTTTCTCTTCACTAGACCAATCCCAAACATCATCTTCATCAAAAGTTACATCCCTTACTAACAATCACCTTTTTAGTTTTCGAATTGTATAACTTGTAACCCTTTGTCTCATGATTATACCCAATAAAGATACATTTTTTTGCTTTATTATTGAGCTTCTTTCTCAATTCATTAGGCACATAAGTATAAACTACACAATCAAACACCTTGAGATGCCTAATGTTGGGCTTCTTGCCATTCCAAGCTTCCTGTAGAGTCTTATCACGAACACTCCTAGTAAGACACCTATTTAAAACATAAATAACATATGCAACTACTTCTACCCAAAATTACTTAGGTGGATTTTTATTATGTAACATGCATCTCACCATATTCGTAATAGTTTTACTCTTTCTTTCAACCACACCATTTTATTGAGGTGTGTATCTAGCAATTAATTGATGACGAATATCATACTTTTTAAGAAATTCATCACACACAGTATATTATGTACCTTTATTAGTTCTCAAAATTTTAACTTGATATCCACTTTTCTTTTCAACATAAGTTACAAATGATTTCAAAGTATCACATGCTTTAGACTTATGCTTTAGAAAATAAACCCATGCCTTCCTACTAAAATCATCAATGAAAGTAATAAAATACCTACTATCACGAATGGAAGAAACCACCACAGGGCATAAATTTGAATGAATAAGCTTAAGTGGCCTATTAGCTCTCCATGTTTGCTCTTTAGGAAAGACATGCCAATGCTTTTTACCTAAATTGCAAAACTTCCATACTTTATTAAGTACACTAATATTAGGTAAGCCAGAAACCCATTGTTTACGAGAAAGAAAGTTAATACTACCAAAATTCAAGTACCTAAGTCTTACATGCCATAACCAACTATCATCTACAATCATAGAAGCATGACAATAAGATGTATCATAATTAAGCTTCAAAGGAAATAAGTTATTTTCGGACATGTTTACCTTTGCTATCATTCATTTATTAGCATCAAGAATCATACAGCCATATTTACTAAATTAGAAGTAATAATTTTTTCTCTGCTAGCTATCCTACACTAAGAAGATTCTAACTAACATTAGGAGAGTAAAATACTTCTAAAATATAGTTTAGGGACTCATCTTTCAACCTAATGCCAATTTTACCTTTCCTACATATCGAAATGCTATGATCATCACCAAGCTTTATTGAAGTACGAAAAATATTATCAAAATCAGTAAATAAGTCCTTTATATCACTAAGATGATTGTTGCATCCTATATCTAATAGTTACTGGCTATCATCCATAACATTATCATGACTAGCAACCAACAAGGTTTCTATATTATCGGCACCATTCTCTACAACTTTTGTATAAAATTTCTTATTATTCCTTAGCTAAGTACGATAGTCTTTATTAACATGACTATATAAATTATAGTTATAATACTGAATATGTGCTTTACAATTAGCTTGTCTATGACCATACTTCTTGTACTTGTAAAATTGAATAGATGAGTTATCATGATTTTGATTAGACTTAGCTTTTCCTCTTTGCCACCGATTAGATTGAAAATTCTTGCCACCTCTACCTCTCGTATGATTAAAACCATCATACTAATTCATTCGCTCATCTTTTTCATTCATAATATTTGCCCAAGCTTTCAAAGCTTACTCAATTTTTTCTTCAACCCTTTCATCCAATCATAATTCATAAGCCCGTAAGATCCCTACAAGTAATCAATGGTTCTAGTATTAAAATCAATCTTTTCTTCAACTATAGCTACAACATCAAATGTCTCTATCAAGCTATGAAGGATTTTCTTCATAACTTGAACATCTGTAATAGTGTCACCATTTGTCTTCATATCATTAACAAGTTTTTATATATGCAAAAAATAATCAAAAATCTTCTCGTTCTTTTCCTGTTGAAGCAATTCATAATTCCTTCTCACTATCTACAGTTGAGTCTTCTTTACTTGTTCCACTCCTTGATAAGATTGATTTAAAGTGTCTCATGCCTCTTTTAAAGACTTAGAATTAATAATCTTATGAAACATTGAAAGTTCTACATATTGAAAAATATAATAACTGGCCCGATCATCTTTGAGTTAATTATGTGATAAATTTTGGCTTTGTGCATCTAACAACATCTTGAGATTTTACATCCCAAACACCAACACTCCTCAAGAAAAATTATATCTAGACTTTCCACTCATAAAAATTATTTTTTCCATCAAATTTTAGGGACGACTATTGCACATGATGTGTACTCATAGCCATTCTAAAAATATTATGACCATTTATTAATGCTTCATGTCTAGTTGTCTGAGATTAATTTAGTAGAAATACACTACCGTCAAATTATATGATCAACGAAAAGACTTGAATTTTATTCGCAGGATTGGATCTTGAATTTTCTATACGGATCTGGAATTATATTCACGTTGCTTCCTTCAAATTATAAACCAATTGCTTACGAATCTTCAATCTGAGCTTTCGGCTTTATTCGACGCAATAATTACTTGTTGAACGTTTCTTTCTTGGATAAAGAAATTGGTCGGCGGTGGATTTCAAAGAGATTCTCCTGGACCTTCAATTCCTTCAACTTCCGTTGACGAGTATTTCATTCGGTGGATTGAAAAGAGATTCTCCTGAGGTTTCAATTCCTTTAACTTTCGTTTGCGAGTATTTTGTTCGTTAAAATAATATAAAACAATATGTTATCACTTACGTTTTTATTGTATTGTTATCTTTTCAATTTATTGTTGTAATCATCATTGGTTTTACCTCTTGCTCTTATTATCATTTCCTTTACCTGTATTAGTATTGTCACTATCATTATTTACTAGTTATCTTATTTGTTTCATTATTAGTAGTTTTTTATTATTGACTTCTTCTTAATGATGTAACGATAATTATAGCATGTTATTTTAAATTTCTTATATTAATTCTTTCTAACTTGTCCTTATAGTTATCAATACGTTTAAATGTGTATATGTTCCTTGTTGCATTATAGTTACTAATTTTTCTTTTTGTTGTTATTTTCAATATTTTCCTTGTTAGTTAATTAGTTCTTATATTAGGTTCACTGTTATTGTTGTTGTTGGCATTACTATATTTTGTTAATTACATAATATATTATATGTAACGCGTTTTATTAAATTTTATAGTGGTTATTCATATACTAAACTCCATGTAAATTATATAAGTAATGGCAACAAATCTCAACTTAACATAGTGTGATTAGAGACTTGACCTAATATGATATGATGTGAAACAACTTGCTATTCATTCTCATATATATATATATATATATATAAGTATTTATCAAATCTTTTAACACAAATCTTTTTTTGTTTCTAATTATGTAATCTTAATTTATTATATGCTCCCTTTTCCTTTCTTTTATATGTAACATAACTGCTTATATATTATATATTTATATATGCATCCATTGTCCTTACTTATTTATTTCTTACTAGTTGTATACTCCTTTATTTCTCTTTTGATTTAATAAAGTATTGTTAGTTATTATTTAAGAATCTATAACCATTTAAATTATTCTTAATTTTTCACTATCACTTACTAAAAAGAACTTGAAAGTTTTGTATTAGAGAAACTTTTATTATTATTGTTATTATTATAGTGATATCTTAATTATTGATGTTGTGGTTGCTTTATTGTTGTTAATATGACGGTTAGTGGATATTCATTATTTTAATATTCTACTTCTTACATTAAGAAAGTTATAGTAAGATAATTATTTTACTCTTTAAGATAATCTAGAATTAGTGTTAATAACATTATTGATATTGTAATGTTTGTGTGTGGTTATTGTTTTATTACCATTGTGTTGCCATCTATAAGGAAATTAGGTTAGACGAACTTTTACTCATGTTGAAATTTGAGAAAATATTTTGTTATTATTTTTCTATTTTAATAATTTTAATGCATTTAACAAATATGTTAAGTGCTACTCTCAATCACTATTATATTTATAGTCAAAGTTTGTTTATTCCTATCTTCTTACTATATTATTTTAATGTCTTATTTTATTATCTTCTTATTGTTAAATTGGGGAATCATTACTTATTTCTTCTTTCTTAATTTTTGTATTGATTTTTTAAATTATTACTTTACTGGATAAAACTTTATTATGGTTGCAAATATGTTTATTATGCAATATCTTTAATTACACCCATACATTAGTTCTTATTTATTATCCTATTTAATGGTTTATATTTTGTTGTATTACTAAATCTTTTATCCATTCTTATTTGATATTTAGCATCTTGACATTTATTTGTTTCCAATTATATAATTTGTTAGCCAATTAAACGTATCTATAATTAGGCAGCTTCGATCTAATTTTGTAATCTTACAAGTTGTTTAGAATCTATTATACAATCATATGTTATAAAAGTAAAAGTGCAAAATGACTAAGAATACTCGATCTACCCCTAAGTACATATATTAAATTCTATTTACTATTTTTTGGGCATGTACTACTATTTCACATATTGCTAGGCAAAACTAAGTTCTACAAGCATATATTTTCTCCAAATAATTAAATAGAACTCTAAAATAAGTATCATTTTCAAAAAAATTAAATGAATGTCTCCCTAAAATAAATAATGACATCAAATAATATAATTCTAAGTAATTACAAATGCGGACTGTAAGTTTGTTCATAAAGTTAAGCCTAACATAGTTTATCTACTCTCGCCATCTCACTATGCTACAAATCATTTTTCTATAGATTATGTACCTAGCTTTAATACCACTTTATCTATAATGCTCTAAACTCAAGATACCATAGGTTGCCACATGTCCCTAATTCTCTAATGATATGTTAGGCATAAACCATTGACTAAAACCTCCCAAAATTCATGCAAATGTCTTCAAATATTCTAATAAAATCAATTCTCTATAATAAACTAGAATAACTTCTAAATAAGAATAACTAATACTTGAGACTAAAATTCTAACTATCCAAACTCATAAAACATTCTCTAAGTGGCATATATAGTCATCACTCATCCATCCCAACGGTAATATCAAGAGTCTCCAAAATCATTATAATCAATCAATTCAACTAAGATTCCTATATGTGAACAATAATAAAAAATAAGTCGAAACTTAATACTTATAACATCAATCATACGTGCATACCATAAAGAAATGAAAACAAGCACACACATTTAATGCAACAAGCACCATAAATAACCAATTTAATTATCTTTTACTTTAATGCTTCAACAAATGTAAGAGTACTCATCATTACAGCATATTTGACATTGTAGCTAAAAGATAAAAATTAGTAGTCAAAAGTATTAGCTACTAATTTTTAACTGGTAGCAACTGAGAAGTTACAAAAGGGTATACGTTACCAATGATGATTTGGCAGCAATAAGTCATGCCTTTTGCTTCTAAATTTTAGTAACTGAAAATACTATAAAATGATAGCAAATAATGAATTTTGGTAGCTAGAAGTCATGTTATTAACTATTAAGTATGTTTAGTAGTAAAAGTTATGCCTCTTGTTACCAAAAGTTTAATAGCTAAAACTATTATGAAATAATCTCAAACATTAGCATTTGGTATTTAGAAGTCATGATATTAGACACCAAATATGATTTGATAACAAAAAGTCATATCTTTTGCTACCAAACCTAGGTGTTTGAAAATATTTCTTTATTGTGATATTTGATAGGTAAAAGCTATGATATTAGATCCTAAATATGAGTCGATTGCTACATTAATGTTGATTAGCTATTATTAGTTCATTTGGTGATAAACACTATCTCTTATTATTTTGTTAAATTGATCATAATATTATCACATATTTTACTAGCAAAATTCAAATCATGTAATATATTACATTAATCATTCATATAAATTTGTTACATGTACTTTTTCAATATATAAAACTCAAAATAAAGTGAAAATAATAATTTGAAATCATCATTAATAACATAATGTATAAACATAACTTAACCTCAAGTAACTAAAGAAATAGACGTTAATACAAATATTGAATACATATTTACAAACTAAAAACAAAATATCTAACTACAAGTCGATATTCTAAGTTATAAACCAATTAAAAACAAGAGACAAAAAAAAAAAAGAGTAATATTGGTATGATACTTTGAACTTGATGTTGGGAGAATCATATAGTAATGCCATCTACATAAATCTGTATTGAGAAAAGAACAATATAAAATTTTCTACTGAATGATAAATATATTTTCAACAAAAAAAATAATTAGTACACATTTCAACAAACTATTTTTTCTGTTAACATGAAATAAATTAAGATTATTTGTAGCTAGTTGATGCAAAATAATCACCATTTTCCATAAATCATTTCATCATCATGATAAATGACAAATGAAATTTTAATATCCACAAAAGTAAATACAAAAATCAAAACCTTCATCTTTACATAAAATTGAAAAAACCAATAACAAGTTGGATTGTTTGTATCTTAATACTTTTATCTTTCTTATTGGATTTCTTGGCTTTGCAATAACACATTTTTCATCCATTAAAAGCTCATTAGAGAATAATGACACAGAATGAAAATCCCAATTCAATTAAATTAATCTTATACAAAAAAAAAAACAAACAAACAAACAAATCCATACAAGAACCATTGGAATAAGAAAATGGGTTTAAGAACCTAAATCAAATCCTAAAGCTTGTTTCAAATATTTTAACAAAATTAAAAGTCACTCCACATACCAAAAGAAAACCGAAAAGTTGATTTTAGCCATCAAAAATGAAATCTCAAAATTGCATGGAACTCCAAAATCAAACTCTACACGTTAGATTATATCATAAAAATAAACCTTCTACATAAGCTTAAATTCCAAAACAAATGTAAAAATTATTGCATACATGAAAAACAAATCCCAAAAGATGCATCAAACATTGAAACACCAACATAAGACTAACTTATTACACCATAAAGTACTTGATTTTGATTCACACAAATACAATCCTAACAAATTTTAAAACAATTTGGAAATGAAGTTTCAATCAACAAGATAGAAAATAAAAATGAAAATCAAACTTACATTACATTTTTTTCATGTAAGGCAATGATTTAGCTCCTTTAATGATGAAATCTATAATGAAAACCACTAAAGCATATCAAAATCAATAAAAAATCATTAAAAACATTGAAAAACAATGGTAGTCACTTAGGTATATATATGGACTCATTTGTTTAATACCTTAGGAATTATAGAGAGAGAATAATAGATGTACATAGAGAATGTGATGTGTGGGTTTGATTTTAGAGAGAGAGCATGAAAAGCAAAAACATTATGTAGGGTAAATTTTTAAATTGAAATTTAATTGATCTTGAAGGAGTTCGGGCAAGATTTCAAAATAAATACAAAATAAAAATATAGAATGATTTTTAAAGGTCTATTGGAGACTTTAATAATATTTAATAATAGGTGATGTGATGCATAACACATCACATGGAATGGTGATCACTGTGATATTTCACTAATTATTATATATATATATATATACAAGAAAATTTATCTTTCTACTATTTTAATTGTATTTAAGGTTTTTTTATTTGAAAAAAAAAATTGTATTAGAACAACTTATCATATGGAGATGTTTTATCCATGACACATGAAATTAATATATACATATATATAATGGGAAAAAGTATACAATATAGATGCGTTTCGTTTTATATTGATGAAATTATAAAGTTATTTAAAAAATTATTATAGCTAATTTATTAACATATATTTATTATATTGTAATATATTATTGTATCTAATCTTTGAAGATTTTTTGTTAACATATCTCCTTAGAGGCACCTTCTTTTTTTAATAGTGTCTCTTTGATGTTAGCTTTAGATAATATATCTTTTCAATATAACACTTTTTTTTTTAAATCCATTGCCTCTTCAACATTAAATTTTTATATCTACTTGGTATTATCTTTTCGAGATATTGTACAATCTCATCCTCTATTTTAACGAGATCAACCTCACCTCTTACCTTCCATCTCGTAATTCGTTTCTGCTTTTATAAAATTGAATCATTAAATTCATAATTTATTCAGTGATTTAGATTTTAAGTAGCATAAATCAAGGGTGAGATTAATAGCGGGATTGGTCCCCTAAAAAATAAGAATGGGGCCATAAAAAAATCCTACATTTTCATATTAAACTTCAATAATACCTTTTTCTTTAATAGTACCTTTTCAATATTTTATAAAACCAAAGAGACATTATTAAAAGAAAAAGGTAAAATTAGTTTTGATCTTATTGATGGCTTTATAGAAACACCAATAATCAAACGTTAATATCGAAGAGAAGTATTAAGATAAAAATGTAATATTAAAGACTTACTTATTAAAAATTAATACCAATGAAGCATAATTATAAGAAAAGAGTAGTACTCAAAAGGTATATCAATAGAAAAGCTTATGAAATTCTATATATTGTAATATAACAAAATTGATATATAGTATTAGTATGTTAACTGTAATAAGCTCTTAAATGATTTTATAATTTCACCAATAAGCGTATTCTCTTTCTAAAATGATAACTCACATATAAAATGGCCTTTTTATCATTAGTATATAAAATTTTGAAAATTTTCTATTGAAGTACCTCTTCAATATTACAGTTTTTTTTTTTCTTTAATGATGGCCCATCGATGTTTAGTTTTAGTAAGTTCCTCTTTGATATAAAATTTTAATTTTAGTAGCTCTTCATTATTAACTTTGATTAATTAATATTTTTGAAAAGCCACCATATATTAATTCACCTTTTTCTTTCAATAGTGTCTATTAGATATTAACATTTAGTAAGGTAACTCTCCAATAAAAAATAAATAATGAAGAGGCACTATTAAAAGAAAAATATATTACTAAAAAGATATTTTCAATAAAAAAGGTCATAATTAACACCGAAGGCACTCAATAGGGAATGTAATATTGAAAAGGTATATTGTCAAAAGTTAATACTAAAAAGGCACTATTAAAAAAAGAAGAATGTACTATAAAAAAGTACATTAATGAAAAATCTTCCAAAATTATATTTTTCAATAAATATATACATGTTATTTTTATTATATATATAATCTACATGTTATATATGTTAGCAAGTTTAACATAGAATAAGTACATATGCTTACATAAGTACAAATATGCACACATGCATAAGATATATATATTTATATAAACTGACCATGAAAGAAATCTATAAATCTATTTCAAGTTGTAAGAATTAAAATTATGTTTCATACTTGTAGGTGTCAATGTCAATGTTATTCTTTCAATCTTTTTTCCCTTTTGACTGTCATTATCCTTTTTTCAAAGTCTTTACGAACGATAATTTACATAAAGTAGATTTTAAGGTTATTTATTATTTACATAATTATCCATTTATGAGAGTAGAATAAAATTACGATTTCAATTTATAAAAGTATTTACAAAAATGATAAACAAAATATAATTAGGAATTACGATTCTATTTCAAGTCCATTTGATATACCAAAATTTCTATAAAATTAATAAGCAAATAAACTTTTTAGACACCATTTTATTTTAGTAGCTATATCTTTAGTGATTATTTTTTTTTTAAATATTTTGGTTACTAACTTTGAGATTTTGTAATTAATTGTATTATATTTAGTAATCAAATTATTAATTTGGTAGCCAAAAAATGTTCTCTCCACTTCTAAAATTTTACTCCCAGTGTATTTGCTACTAATGATTGATTTGGTAGCTCAAAGTAACATTTTGCTACTATTATATATTAGTAGCTAATAATTTGGTAGCTAAAGATTGAATCTATTATAGTGATGACTCCATTTACACTACTAAGGAATAACCTTAAGCTTAGGAACTGCCATTTCAAGTCTAATTTGGCTCAGATACCTGGCAACTACCACTTCCAACCCTAAGATTTCCTAATCTACCTTGGATCATTTCTAAGGGTGACTCCACTAGGAATATTACCATCCAAGGATTATTAAGATGCCTCCTAAGATTTTATTACCACTAATGTAGTCCATTTCAAATTTAACTATCCTAATGACAACAACAATAACTAATAAGTATGTGTCACGTACCTAAATAAAAAATGAAGAATTCTATAAACTAGATTAAACTCCTATACTTAGAGTACTACATAAAGAATAAATATTTTTCAATAAACTATTCTCAATTCCTAAAGCTTTAACTCTTTATCATTGATTTGTCTTTCTAACTTGATGCTGTTGAGTAAACAATTATCTAAGTTAGTGGTCCGTGAATGAATTTTGTAAGGTATTATTATTACTTAAGATTTATAAATTAATAATTAAATAAATTAAGGGAACATAATATGACTATTTGGGAGTATGATCGTACTCTTAGCTATGCTAGTCAACATGACTTAGGAAAGAATGTAGCATGCTCGAGTTTTGACTATACACAACACTTGCTACGCACCCCAAAAAAATAATCTAACATTAGAACTATGATTTACAACATTTTTTTTTTCACTTAATAAATCTAATCTAGCACTCATACTTGTAATATTTCAATCTGTTCGTTTACTTTTTCAATAATTCTCAATAACTAACGAAGGGATCTAGTGAGTTTTCTAATGCTTACTTGAGTTTTTGCAAGTTCTTGTGCAAATCGACACCTCCACGCAACAAATACTTAATCTTTCCACCTTAAAACATTACTTCAACTAAAGTCTCACCAAGGATTGAAAATCCTTTAAAGCACAGAACTTTCTTACCTTAGAAACCCCTTTTTTTGCACCTAGGGTTACCTATTCTTCCACTAAACTCTCACAACACATTGTTACTAATCCCAAAAATAGAGTTAGAATCTCTTCCTATAATAGAAAAGCATGAAGAAATATGTTGTTTGATCACTTACCTAACGTCATTGGTTACCGAGTTAGGTTAGGGATAGAAATTGTTTGTTGGAAGTCTGAGTCTAAAGAGAAAATAACAAAAAAGAGGCTATAAAATTAGGTTAACTTAGGAATTTTTAACTTTCTGTAATTCCTTGAATATCCTCTTATTTAAATTATCCCTTTACTTAACCTCCTTTTTATTAATTAATGTGATCTTTATTTTCTTTCTTATTTTTTCTGGGTATTACGGGTGTCGTTTCTGCTACGGGTATTATCAATTTCATAATGCAAGAAAGACCGCAATGTTTTGCTCTTTGAGGCACCACGAGAGCTTATAGAAGGATAATTCCGATATTCAGACTTTCCCCAAACCTACACATTCGGTATTTGTCATTGGTGTTTTACCTACCTAAAATTAAAGATCATTCATCCTCTTTTGGTCACTTGAGGGGAGATTGTTACAAATGTAAGTAAGTTAAAAAAGGAAATATCACATTGAAAGGATGGGAATTAAATGATTAATATATAAGTGAAGACGACTCATTAACCTTTAAATATGATGTCAACTCCACCAACGTATTCCTTCAAAAGTTTTTTCCAATTTATTAATGCTCCCTTTCTCTCCAATATTTTCTAATTTAAATTGTAGTTGTCGTTGTGTATTTAAACCGTAATCCGTTTTGGAGTTGGATTGATATAGCTACTAGAAAGTGACATGAGTTTGAGTGGAAAAATGTTGTAAAATGTTAAAGGAGTGACCCATCTAACCTATGTTTGTGCCTCGCAAATTACTTTTCAATTATTTTTATTCTTCATTTATTTCTCTTTTTTCCCCCTTTTTGTTAATTTTTTCCTATCTTTCGCAACATCTCTAGTAACCGCTTTCTCTCCCTTTTGCCATCACTTTTTATAATGGTAGTTTTTACAACATTTTTCTACTATTCCTATCCTTTTTTTATCATATGGGTACCATAATTCTTTTTATTCTTAATTTTATTGTATTTAAATCTAAATTATTGAACAATATGTGATTTTAATTATTCATATTTAAAATATGGAAATAAATTGTAAGATGATAAACAATACCAATCCTGTCAAAATAAAAAATAAAACCGTAAAATCTCTAGTTTTTATAAACCATCATCAATTTAAAGACTTCCACACATTTAAATACTAGTAACGGACTGTTTTGACCATATATATATATACTAATAAATTTACATCTGTATTGCGTATGTAAAAATTAAATATAATGATATGATCAAATTGAAAATATAAAATAACAATTAAATAAAATTACATGCAAAATTAATGAATAGTAGTAAATATGTATTAAAATTGCTACCGTATGTAAACTCTATCGGGTACTAAATTCCGAAGCAATTCTATGTAATTGTTATCGAATGAAAAATGCTAGAGAGAAGAATATAAAAAACAAATATCACGTGGAGTAAAAACTGTTCCAAAGATAATTGTTGGATTTGATAACAATTAGTACGTAGAAATGCAATGGGAGAGAAAAATGGCATTAAAGGGAGAGAGAGAGAAATGAGTGAAGAGAAAGAAATAAAAGTAAATGGACATATTTAATCATATTATAATGTACTTACAATTTTCAAAAGTTAATTTAATATTAGTTTTTTTGTGATATATATTAAATTATAGGTTTAGATAGTAATTTTATCATATACGGTTACTTAAGTTCTAAAAAGATTTAATAATATATATATTAAATGAAAAGTAATAATATTAAATTCCATTCATTAGGACACTATTTTCCTAATGTATACGAGAAAAAGTTATAAGTACATTTCTTAGTAAAATCCTTGCTATATATAAAATAGACTATATTTGTAGCAATAAAAAGTTACTTTTCTATAGATAGTTGTAATATTGGATTAAATAAGTTAGATAGTGAAATCATATATAGGTGATTTTGCACCTATCCGAGACATGAGCATGTCTTAAGAAATCGTATATAAATTGGTGAAATCATAACATGATTTTAGGGTGTACAAGCTTTCATGAATCATGAACCGTGAGAAGCCAACTTAGCATTCTCTTGCACACACCCATTTGATATCTCATTTCTTTTTTCATCCAAATAATTTTATTAAATATACTTAAAATTTATGTTATTCAATGATATAAAAATAACTATACAAAATATTATAGTAAATCTCTAGTTCACTAAATCACCATCCCATCCCAATCTCCCTTAGTTTTTTTTTTTTTTAAATGTAATAGCTCCTCTTAGATTCATGCAGAGGACGGCAAAGTGGGGTTACCATGTGCGGACATGGAGGTTGTATGCTCTAGTGGAAGTTGTATGGAGTTGAGATCGACGATGTTTTTGCATGCACGTAGTGCGACGTAGAATAGTCATGACAATTAAGCACTCTTGATAGTTAAGATTAATCTAATCACCTCAACGGATTTGTGTATTATAGATGGTGTACATCAATTTATATATATTATTAAATTGAATGAAAGGGGTTTTGGCATTTTTAGTGTATTTCATTATTTTTCAATAATGGATTTATGATAATACTCTTTATACTCTAATTAAATAACTTATTAAACTATAGATCATAATTTTATATTACAATTCTTATATGTTTTATCTATAATATTTTGATAATTTATATAATTTTTTTTTTATGTTTTTTAACTATATGGTTTTGTTAGAAATTTGATTTAGTAATTTGACATGTTATAAAATTTACTATATAGTTTTTTTTTTTTTTTACACCTTACACATGCAATATGGATGTGCAATTTCTTGAAATAATTAAAGAGAGAGAGAGAGAGAAAAGGATTTGCATGAGGGTGGATAAAAGAAAAGGACAGAGCTACGGAAAAGAACAGGATGCATGACACTCGTTTTATCTCATTCGTGATTGATTACACACTTACACACACGTCCCACACGCAGCCCCATACTGCTTGAACAACTTCTGATATGAATCTTTTACTTTATAAAGTCTGAAAGTTGGGGTCCCCATGTATTGCCTTCATATTCTTTCGTGACTCAGAAGGTAAAAGATGTGCCACAGAATGATTAAGACACATGCGTTAGGAAAGAAGTAATTTGACAGATTGGTTATGTCACGTTACAGTCCTCTTACACCCACCATCACTGTTAACTCTGTTTCTGTGTTTGCGCGCCCCATTCACGTACCATGCTTCTACATTCACTTTTGGAAAAATGATATATTAATATGCTTTTATAATTGTTAACAAGATGGATTTCTGAAATCTATTAAAATGATGAGTTTATATTATAACCATATGTGTTTTTAAAGTTATATGTATAAAATAATCATAAATAATAATGATTTTAAAATTTTAACTATTTACAAACACGAATGCCCTTTTTGTACTATGTTTGCAAAGAGGAGAATGAGTGAGAGTAGATGGAAAGTGGAAAGAACCGATTAGAGATCAAAGAAAGTAAAAGAGTAATTATAAGTTCCGATAAGGAATGGAGAAATATAGATGAAAAATTAGTGATATGTTTTCTATTTTTTATTAAATGGTCATAAAAATCCTCATAACTTTAAATTATTCTTTTACTTCAAGGATAAAATAGTAATTATGACTTAATTCGTCCTAGTTCTCTTCTATTCAAAGGGAATACATTTTTTTTTTGGGGGTTTAAGGGAAAATTATACCTTGAAAATTTATTCCATTCCTCTTTTCCTTCTATAGAAATGTAATTGAGACGAGTATTATAAAATTAAAAGTTACCTCGATAGAGTTTAATATTTCTTAAAACCCTACAAAAATCCTATAATGTCTCACCTTCTCTTAAATAACCTTATAAGGATCGGTTTTCATATAATTTAAACGAGATAAAGGAAGAAATAAAGTGAAAAGCGAATAGATAAGGTTATATTTATACCTACAGATTTACATATAAATAAAATTTGAAAAATGAAAAGTGTTATATTTGGATAGCATAAAAGGAGAATGTATGTGTTGGTTATAAGCTAATATTTTTAATTTTTTTATTGGATCATATTTTTTATTAGGTTTTTTTTTTTTTTAATCCTAAAACTTGTTCTTAAACCTTATATAAGTTTAAATCATTCCTCAAAATCCTATAAAAGTTCTCTAGATATTATTTCTTATGAGATTTTAAATCATATCTTAAATTCATATAAAATATTATATGATATTATTTTATAAATTTTTTTATCATATTAGGCTAACTAATCACTGATAGTAATCTACTTGATTGTATCCCCCACTTCTTTTATTTTCAATAAAAAAAAAGTTTTTAGTTAACTGCTTTTTACCCCTCCCGATTACTTCTCTGGACCCAAACGTAGTATTAGTCTACCTACACTAATATTTTTAAACTTGTTTGTTTTCGTTATTCTTTGTCCTTTATTTTATTATTATCATTTTTCTTTCTCCATAATGTGACAACTTGCTTTTACCACAGACTACTAGTATATATATAGCAAGCACCAAAACATGTCTCTTCAGATAAAAATATGATATGATATGTTTAGTGAAGATATATTTAACCTCTGTTGCGTGCTACCATCATTTCATCACATTCCTCAGCATGATAAGCTCCAAAAGAGCAAACGTATATTTCTTTTCTAGTATTACATGTCTATGTCTGTCTCTTCTCCATCAATTTTATGGTATTTTGATACCGCAGTGGCATATTACTCCGAATTTAAACAAGCATGGAGGGAACGCCAAGTTGTATGCAATGGTTGAAGATTCTGTGGTGTTTGTGGTTTGGCGCTATCTTATCTGAGCTGATTATAATATAAATTTAATATTTTTTATTTTATTTTTTCTTGACCTTGCAAGACTTTATTAGGTTATTTAGTTATTTAGTTTTTAATTATTTTTTTTATTTTATTTTTATAATATCATTTTATCCTAATTTTTTATATTAATTTATTTTTTTCTATTTCTCCTTATCTTAAGTAATTAAAGCAAATATAATTTATTTGATGCATTGGTAATGAACATATTTTTTACCTTTGAAGAGCTGAGAGTTACAAATACAATGCAGCTGAATCAAGATGAGGAGATCTCATGGGCGTCAAGGATACTACTGCAGGTGGCTGCATGCCCATGTCCGAAGAAAAGTTGTTTTGTAATTTGTTTAATTTAAGGTGGTAGTATTATGACAGTTTGTTTCGATTTTTGTATAGCAACGTATTTATGATTCAGTTGCTGCATTTTGAATGAAATATTTCTTTAGGATAGAACAAGGAAGAAATCCACTGATTGTTTTGTAGACGAGTCCTGTGACAATATAAAAGTGAGGGATGAAAACATACAAGTACATGGTACACGAGTAACATTGATAAAATTAAAGAGAGAGAGAGAATATGAACACAAGGTATAATAATGTGGACGTAGACGTTGATGAGAGCTGCACTACACTACAACCGCGGATGTGTTTTTTATGCACATACAGAAAGCGGATCGCGCCCTTAAAGTGTCTGAAATTTCAGAAATTCTAAAACAATCCAAAGCCTCAAGCAGGTAGTAAAAGATATGGTACCAATAGGGATTGGTTTCGGCCAGCTATACAAAGACAAAAGACGGCAGAAAAACGGGCGTGCATGTGTACGAGGAGTTTTGTACTTCTCTAATATAAATTTAGAAAAAATATATCTGTACTTCTCTAATATAAATTTAGAAAAAATATATCAAAGTAATGCGTTCACAAAAAATTTTACAAACTTTACAAACTAGTATAGTAAAAATGTGTGCGAATTGTAAAAAAAGCATAAGGAAAAAACATGCTTTCAGTGTTGTTGGAAATGCACGATTCTTTTACATACCTTTCATTCAGTATATATACTTTTGTTTTGCCTTTTTTTCTTCATTTACCCTACTTCCAAACATGGAAAATCTTGAAAACCTTTGATATTCTGTCTTGAAATAATAGTTTGGTTTTATTTTCTCTTTTCAAGCAACAATGCTCTTAACAATATTGTATATAATTATCTATTATCTTTGTTTTGTAATAATTTTTTTTAAATTGTTAATTATATTATATTTACAGCTATATTTATATACATTGTGTATGTAAAATGTAGTTATATGATAATTTTTATAATATTTATATTTTTGTAATATGTATGTTTAATTGTGTTTATTATTCTTAATTTTGTGTTATATATAATTTTTGTAGTTATATAAATTGTGATGGTTACATAAAAATATATATATATATGATTCGTATATGGTACGTGATTTTATTGATATATTAGTTACAACACACTAAGAAATGAAATTGTGTAGAAAATTATAGTAATAGTGTGAGATAAACTAATCCACGTAGAAGTATAATTGTGTAGATGCGATGACATGCCCTATCGAGATGAAATTGTGTGTTATAAGATGTCCCACCAAAAAACGATATTGTGTGGGAGCGCACAAGTTATAGTGTGAAATTATAGAGTTTGATAAGATGTCCCACCGAAAATAAAATTATATGAGTACGATGAGATACTCCATCGAGATGAAATTGTGTGGGTCCGATGATACCCTTCATCGAGATGAAATTGCACGGGTGCGATAAGACACCTTATTGAAAAACAAAATTGTGTAAGTATGATGAGATGTTTCATAAAAAAAAAAAAAAACAAAATAAAATCGTGTACCATAAAAAAAAATAAATAAATAAAATCGTGTAGGAGCTTACAGTTATAGTGCGAATTTATAGAGTGTGATAAGATGCCCCGTCGAGAAGAAAAATTGTATAGATACGATAAGATGCCCTACTGTAAACTCTAAAGTTAAGCCAAGTGACTGTAGAATTGAATGTAGAACACAAAGTTTAGTACGATCGATTAAATGATCCGATCAAACCCGAATTATAAATTATGGAGAGAAATATTAGTAAAAATAATCCCGTAAACTTGAATTTAAGAAAATAAGTAATAAAATAGGAGATTATAAAATTTTCAAATTTTAAGTATAATAATTGCTAATGAAAAGGCAAAAAGTGTAATCTAATAACTAATAAATTACTAGAGATAGATTATATATATACTAAAAATCATAGAACAACCTAAATAATAATTAGGAATATTTACATGTACCCCACATGTATTTACGTGTAGATAAAAATACGCGAAATTACTTAAATTGGCCAAAAACTTTGTAAATAATTAAAGAAAATTATTAATTAATTGTGGAAAAATCAAAGGGTATGGAATGATCCAAATCTAGTCATGGCAGGTCAGGATCTGAAAAAGAAAAATTATCCAATTCGAATTAGGCAACATAAAAACCAAAAATCAAGGAAATAGGGCAATATCATGTCTAATTAATGCATATTAATTACCAAAAACGTCTATAAATAGGGGGAAAATTCACAGAACTCATTTGGGCAGTGAGGAATTAGAGAAAAATAGAGAGACTTGAAAATTCAAGAGAAAATCTAGAAAACAAAAAAAGAAAAGGAAATTGTGCAGTTAGGACTAGTAAGCCAAACACATACCTCACCACCACTTGGGATCGAACCACCACCACCACCACCACCTGGGACCGAGCCACCACCACCACCACCACCTGGGACCGAGCCACCGCCACCACCACCCCACTCTAGACCCACCGTCTAGGCTGGCCGACATATTTGGATCGGGTTTGGACGGCTAAAAAACATCAAACCGAGTGAGTCCCATAATTGCCCCGATTTTTTGTAATTTCTTAAAATTAGTTATTTTGCTCAGAAAATTATGAAACTTGTTATTCTGAGGTTTTATTATATGGAGATTTAGGAAAAAATAATGATTTAGTTTAATCACGTCTAAAAATATAGGGTTCTTAACAAATTGAACAAAACCGAGCATGATTAGAACTAAAAATAAATAGGCTTGAGAGTGTAGTTTAGAGTTCAATTTTTTTCTGTAGAATGCTTATGTGATATAAAACAGTGCTATGAAGCCATTTTTCTAAAATTAATTTTTGAAATTTTTAAATTAATTTTTAACCCTAAAATGATGGAAAAATTTGATAATTTTGGGTTAATTAGGTGATTAAGATACTAATTACTGATTTAGATAGTAATTAGATGTTTAAGGATGTTAATTTCTGATGTGGAAACCTAATCCTAACCTTTAGAGTATTAAGTATAATTAATTTAGGAAATTAGGTAGTTTTTACAGGAAATTAGTAATTGAAAATTAATAAATCTAAAAAATTAGGGTTATTTAGATAATATTATAATAAAAATTAGAATAATACTAAATCTGAAATAAAATTTAATTTTAAGTTAATGTATAAAAAATATAAGAGTTTCTTATATCGGGAATAAATCCGATACCCCAATTAAAAATAGCATGTATCGAATAGTTTAAAATACTAAATTAAGACCCAATAGGATATTTGAATACTTAAGCTTAATGTGATTAATTTCACATTAGGATTCAAGCATATTTAAAACTTAGGAATTAAAACTAGAATCTAATTTAGGGTCTGAACCTCGAAATAGAGTAGAAAGAATTATTAGTATATAATAGGTATACATGGAAAAAAGGAGTTAAATTACAACTTAGAATATGAATCCTTAAAGTATAAGTACTAAAAAGACTTATTTGTATTATAAGACACCTAGAGACGAATTAGCTTACAACTAAGCGATTGGGCGATTGAGAAATTCCAAGTAAGTTGGGTTATTACTTATTGTAATAGAGTACTATTTGTATGGTACTCAGAGACTTAGGATTGTATATGGTTGTGATTGTAAGTAGTTTACGCATGTGTTTGATGTATCTGAATTCGTATTGAAATTGTGGTATGATGGATTTTGTGTTATGATTGAATTGGTGTGAATTGTTTGAAAACCCTAAATGAAATTTAATCTTATTCGACTTTAATGACCTAAAATGTCATACATTGCAACCCGTTAGGGGATCATTAGGATTCTCTAACCAAATATCAACCCCTTCAAAAGGGATAGCACAGGATTGCATAATGGTCCCTTCTTCATCCTCAGTCGAACTAAGTGACAGGAGAGGAGGTCGCGGCGAGAGTGAAGTTAATGGTTTGAAGGTAATCGCGGGAGGAGTGAGGTCTCCATTGCACAAGTTTGGGTTTGGTTGTGAGCTGCTGCATAACATGAAACTCTTCAACCTGGATTAGAGCGGGCGAAATTCTCTGATTTCACAACGGACCGGACTACGTTGTGCGATGACACTTGATTGTTACATTGCATGAAATTAATTGATTGATAATCTTATTTGTGCTTGTATGCATTTACGAGTCTCCAATTTAACTTACTGAGCTGTTGTTGCTCATACCCTTATAGATCCTTTTGCAGGTCTTGATTTCTGAACTCTTCAAGTAACATGCCGCCTTACAATTACTTAGAGGTTAGTCCTTTTTGAAGCTGGGGGTATGAGGATCAATCTACTTAGTAATGATGTGTAGCTAGAGTGTCCTTATAGTTAAGGATGAAAAACTGATAGTTATTATGTAATTTAGTGAACTGTTGTGTTTATGTAAAACTTCCTAGGAAGCTCTATGGACTTACATATAATTATACATATTTATTAGAAATTTGTAATATTTATCATAATTGTAGTTTAACTGTTAATCGGACTGTTTACTTCAAAGCAAGGAGTTGTCGACGCCTTGTGTAGATCATATCTATGGTAGGCACTGTGAGGCCAGTTACTACTATAAAATGGGTTACACGGCGGGACTGTTGCGACTCTGCGACTTCGGGGCGTAACACCTACCAAGATGAAATTGTATGGGTGCAATGAGACACCCCATTGAAAAACATAATTGCGTAGGAGTTTACAATTATATTGTGAATTTATAAAGTGAGATAAGATGCCTTACCGAGAAGTAAAATTGTGTAGATGTGATGATACGCCCCACCAAAAAATGAAGTCGTCTAAGAGTTTATAGTTATAGTGTGAAGTTATGATATCTCATTGAGAAATGAAATTGTGTGGGTGCTACAAACCGTGCAAAATTATATAGACTTTTCTAATTTTTTCATTCATGATTCAACAGGTTGTTAATGATTGATTACATGAAGATAATTGTGTATGCGGGTGGGAATATTGTAAATGGAAGTAACAGTCCATAATATGATAGGGATCTAATAAAAAAATTGAAGATAAGGAAGGATTTTAACTACAACAATTTTCTCCAACGAATCTGTACGAGTATCGGAGTTACTCCTTATGAGGTTGAGCTTATTCATTAACATCCTTGTTATTATGAAGGAGATGTTTCATATAGTCTAATGGTCATTACAAATGATGATGATGATGTAGAAAACTTTATAGAAATAGTGTATGCGTTAGGAGAAAACTGAATACAAGAGAGATATGTTAAGGTTTCCAATCAAACTAATAGGACTATTGCCAATAGAATTTTACTGGTTAGGTCTTCCAGTATTTCTCAACCTTATGTGTAGCAAACTAATGAAGATAACCCTATGTATGATGAACCGGAAACTTATCCAGTTGAAGACTCTACTTTTGGTGAAGGTGATGTGGATGAAGAGGTAATTGATACAAAAATAGGGTCAATTTTACAAGATGACTTGTGTTACGGCAGTTTGGAGGATTCTAGATGATACTGGTTGACATTCATACTAGTGACAAGCTATATTATATCAATCTTAGAGGTAGGACAGACATAGATCAATCGCCCATCAGGGATACATATCGACTTGGGTAGACCGCCAGTATAGGTTGTCGATATTCAGGGACCAAGAGGTGTCAATCTAACTTACCATGATTAGTATAGGGATCATACACACCAATATATTACCCATCATGATGCTGTGATGGGATACTTGATAAGGTTTTCTTCCATTTATCTTTTTTTTCCCCAAAGTAATCTATATGAATATTACTTGAACTATTTCATTAATTGTAGGCGGATACTCTACATCGAGCAAGATCAATAGATGATGTCCATGTTGCTCATCATATCATCAATGGTAGGCTTCACCATATCGAGGAGCATAGTGGTTTGATATTATTTCTCGACCAGCCAATTGACTCTGCTCCTATACCTGCCCCTTGACCGCATGTAGGACCTAGAGTTTGCATGAGAGGTCGTCAACTAGCACAAACATGTAGTTAGGGACATAATGCTGATTCTATACCATTGGAATCTCGCCATTCTATCAACTTAAGTGAAATTGTTAGTAGTGTACCATCTGTTTATGTCTCCAGTTCGAGCATACCTCATTCGAGACTCCTGATACTCATGTGTGGATGTATTCACAGCCGATACCGCTAGCTCCCCGTAAACGTTGTATAGGATGGCCTTAGATAGTATACATAGAGGAGGCCAACACCCAACTACCTCTATCACTACTTACTCCAGTTCCTCATGTAGATTTCGTTGATACTCCTTTGCAGCCATGTAAGCCTCAACTATGTGAGCCTCAGCCATCTAAGCCTTAGCCATTAGAAGGTCAATGCACTCGTAGACTATCATTACTAGCTCGTTTCGGAAAACAATTAACTAGATCTAGGAAGAAGTAGTTGCAAATAACTATATTTGTATTATTTAGTTTGATTGTTATGTATTATTAACATTTATTACTCACTGTGTATATAGTTTTTATGAATTATTTTTCATATTATATTGTTGTTTCCTTAATACCGATTGTTTATTGTATATATATACTTATTTTTTATACCATTGCTGCTTTTAATAGGTTTAGTTGGTAAATCATTTAAGTCGACCTGTTACATTAATATTTCTAGTAGGAAGTACACTTAATGAGAGGTAGTATAAAGCGTAAATTTAACTTAGGATCAAAATTGGTAATTAACTTATTATTTTCAAAGTATTTAGTTAGGAATAGTGTTAAGTATCAACTAAATGTACATAGTAGTGATATTGAAGACACGCGCTATTAGATACTAAAGGTGCATGAAAGGAATGCGCATCTATATAATAGCTTAATTATTAAAATAAAAAAAAATTTTAAAATAAATAAATTAACACTGAAGGTGAGTTGTGGGTGAAAGAAAAGAAAAAACTAAAAGCACGCATATAAGGTACGCCTTGCTTAGATATTGAAGGCGCGGATATGGAGAGCGCCTTCCTTGGATACTGAAGGCACACGCCATTTTTGCACCTTTCTTAAACCTTGGAAGCATGCCTTCAATTAGAAAAAAGAATGAATAGTGGAGGTCATACTAGTTTCGTAAAATTTTTCGAGAACGTACCATTTTGATATATTTTTCCGAAATTTATATTATAGAAGTACAAAACTCTGTGTATGTGGGTACTGCGTTCATAATCTCATACCCTAACTTGTGTGTAACAATCTTTCAACTAGAGAGTGGAGCCCTTAGGTTTTTTTTTTTTCCTTCTTTTTTAATTATAAGTATAGAATTAGTGTATTTTTTTTAACTGTTTCTATTTCAATTGTAAATCTTTTATTTTATACGTTTGTAAATTCTCAATATTTATAAAAATTTACAAATGAGTTGAAATACTTGATTTAATTAAATAAGATAATGATATAAATATATTATTTAACTAAATTACTAAATATATAAAAAATGCATTAAAAAAAAGGAAAAAAAATAAAAAATGTTTTAAAATTAAATAATTAAAAAATTTTAAATAATTAATTATTTAGGTAAATAATTAAAAAATATACAATTTAAAAAAATGAAAATAAAATTAATGGCTTAATAGTTGGATCTCAAACATTTTTAAATTATACAAAATGAGTACGATTGATAAATTTTCCATGTAAAACACTAAAATGGTGTGACTGAAATGAAAGTATCACCATTTATTTAAAGCCATAAGTTCTTGATAATTTGTATTATAAGTGCTCACAAAATTGAAATGAATAATGACTCGGTTCTTCTCCTTGTAAGAAAGCCTAACTTGGGACTTAATTCTTCTTTCTTCAAGAAAGTCTAGTCTAAGTTAATTTGTAAATAGGTTTACCTTGTAAATGAGTTTATGTTTTAAGACTTCACATGATTGTTTGTTTAATTGCCTTCATGCAAGACTAGAAGCTAAAGGCTTACAAAAAGTATACCATATTGATTACCTAAGCTCCTCTCCAATGTCCAAGATGGTTTTGGTGCACCTTCCATTCGTTGGCAATTTCCACGTGTTTGCATTAGTTTGTGATCAATGTCTTTTTCTTAAAAGTGGTATGGTATATTGATTCTAAGTCAAATGACCATAAGAATCACAATGGAGAATGGAATTAGTTTATGCATTTACTTTGTTACAAGTAGTTTGTTAAAAGTAATCTTTGGAATAAAACTGTAATAGAAAATAGCAAAATGGGGGAAAACAAATCAAGAAGGGATACCAAACATTTCTTCCCTTTCAAAAAGCCTTGAGCTTAGAATCTATATGGAGTCTTGAAATCTAGAGAAAGTTTTTCTTCTTCCCCTTTGACATTTACCTTGCAACAACAATCAAAACCCTAGTTAGTGCATATCGAATACTATCAATAGTTCAAGAAAACACATCAATAGAGAGATCTATATTCTATACTGGTGCAATTCAAATATGTGAATATTTTCAACTTTAGTATTCTATAGAGATCGTAACAATAAACCCTAGGTTTTAAAGAGGAAGCAACAGAATATCTAGAGAGAGAGAGAGAGAGAGAGAGTACCTTTAAAGAGATTGTGGAACATTAAAGAAATTTTAAGGTCTCGGTTGGTCCTTTCTAGGTTGTAGTTTTTGAGGAATTGACAAATGAAGTAATTGGAGAATTTGTAGGTCAGGCTTCCTTAGTAGCCTAACATTGATGCTTTCATTGATCATGAGGAGTAGTTCTTACAAGACTGAATTGAAGATTCAAGCACTCATGTATGATTCAAATTCAAGATGAGATAAATAACAAGTTTTATTCAACAAATAAAGAAAATTAAAAAAAAATAGTAATAGTATGGATGTAAGATTTGACAAAATAGATGCCATGTTACATGGAATAAATAATAATATTAAAATTCTCATACAATATTTTCAAAAATAAAGAGATAATCAAATTAATCCAAGGAAACAACAATTAAATGTAGATTTTTCATCATTTTCTTGTGTCAAAATAGTGGAATCTAAGTTACAAATTAAGCAACAAAATAATGGCAAAAAAAAAAAAAAATCCCAAGATTTGGTTCAATTAGTGAAGAATTGTGATATTGATATAGTAATAGATATGGTGCATGAGATTGTTGATGAAAATGTTCAAGAAATTAATGACCTATATCAATTAGCTGAGGACATAGCCATTGCTATGGTTGAGGAAAATGATTATACTAAAGAGACAGATGTGGTGCTTAAGATTATTGAAAATGTTCAAGAAATTAATGTTGTAGATCTCTCGGTTGAGGACATAACATATGGTACAATATGATACCACTAAAGTGGAGGATATGGTGTGTAAAGTTGAGAACACAAATGTTACAGATGTTACTATCAAGGATCAATTAGTTGTGGGGAAAGTCATAGGTAATATTGTTGGACATGTTTCATGTGCAAATTCATTCGACAATTTTGATGACACAGTTCAAGCATATGTTAAAGATGATAATATGTGTATAAATAAATTGGAGAAAACTACATTAGAGGTTAGTTTCCCATATGACATTCAATCATAAATATTAGTAGTCAATTTAGATTTCAATATATTGGCTTAAGAGGATTTTTTTCAACAATTCTTAATTACTACTATCAATATTGTTGTTAAGTAAATATTCGACAGTCATTAAAGTATTTAGGAATTCCTTTCATCATTGCCATTTGAGACAATGAGTGGTTGGGATGACATATGAACTTATAATCCTACGAGCTCTTTGAGTTAGAAAAATAATATTAGAGCTTTTAAAGCTTCTGATTATGCACTTAATGAGCTTTTGGAGTTGCAATTGTCAAAACCAACACATAAGGGGACAATCAGTGCTATCATATTGCATCAATAAGAGATGTACTGTTAGTAGAATTTGATATGGGGTTGATACAAATTTTGCACATAAAGTTTTTAGAATTGTAGTTGATAGAACCAATACATGTTAGGTTAGAAAATGGGTAATTTCACAATAAGTTAGCTTAGAAAATTCATTTTTGGAGTGCAATACCACTAGCATAATAGAGGTTATGGGTAGATTACATTATCACAATATTTTATTGTCATTATTACCATACCAAGACACAATTTCAATATGTTGGACAACTTAAACAAAGTAAGGAGTCACTCAATTTTTTCCTAACCAAGCTAAATTCTAGCATTTAACCTTAAGAACAAGGTTAGTTTTCAAATAAGGAAGGAATCTATTATGACTACAAGAATCACAATGCAAAATGAAAACACCAATGTTACGCTACTAGGGAAGCCTAACCCACAAATTCTCCAATTACTCCATTTTCTAATTCCTCATAAATAACAACGTAGAAAGGACCAACTAAGACCTTAAAATATCTACTTTATTCTTGAATGTTCCACAATGTCTCTTTTAAGGTACTTTCTCTCTCTCTCTCTAGATATTTAGTTGCTTTCTATTCTAAGCCTAGGGTTTACTGTTACAATCTCTATGGAATACCAAAGTTGAAAATGGTCACATATCTTAATTGCACCCATATAAATCTCTCTTTTACTATGTTTTCTTATATTGTTGATTGTGTTTTGTAATATGCATTAACTAGGATTTTAATTATTATTGTGAGGTGATTGTGAAAAAGGGAAGAAGCAAGATTTTCTCTGAATTTCGAGACTCTAGATGGATTCTAAACTCAAGACCTTTTGAAATGGGTGAAATGTTCAATATTCGTTCTTGATTTGTTTTCCCTTATTTATATGTTGTACAAATGCACTATTGATTACAGTTGTCATTTTTGTTACAGTTGTATTCTAAAAGCTCCTTTTGACAAACTACTTATAATAAAGTAAATGCATATATTGATTTCATTTTCCATTATAATTCCTGTGGTCATAACAATGTAGTATTGATTCTGAGTAACCATAGAAAAAGAAAGCGAAGAAAAAGCTTATGTTTGAAGGAATTAAGCGAATGCTCTTTATTCTCTTTGACTCTAATAAGAAATTCTTTCTATCCATCTAAGAGCAAAGCACTTCTTAAGAGATAGGCAAAGCTTAGGATCTTCAATTTGCTGCTTTTTTTGTTACTTTGTTACAAGTGCCATTCCTCTTCAGTCTATTGCTCGTAGGCACTCTTCAAGAATTGTACATAGGCACCATTCTTGTTCGTTCACGAAAATCTAAACAAAGATGTCCATATGGAGCAATTTACGGGGTTTGCTTCTCAAAGGAAACTAATCAAGTTCTCTAATTGAAAAGGAAAATCATTATATGAGCTAAGGCAATATCCTGAAGCCTGCTTTGAGAAATTTGGTTCAATTATGTTTAGTTTGATATGATCAAAAGTGTGTCATATCTTATAATCTTCAATATAAATCATTATATTGGCAACTCTAGGAGGTGTAAATGAGATAAGTCTAATTGTCAGTTACTCGAGTTCGACTCGAGATTTCTTTGAATTTAGCTTGGCCATAGTCAAGTTAAGCTTGCTATTCAAGTAGCTTATTAAGTCAATTTTAAACTTTGTGATGCTCTATCTAACAAGCTTGTGAACCTAGTCAAATTTAAATATTAATTGAATTCGAGCTAAGTTAGAATATTATTATTATTTTATTTAAATTTACAAAATCTTTTAAAATTATTAAGTGTAAATAAGTTTAATCGAATCGAATTCGAACTTATCAAGTATCATTTTAAGCTAAGCTTAAACTTTAATTAAGTTTGAGCCAAATTCGAATTTGAAGTTTTTCCATTTGAATTGAGTCAACTCGAATTGAGTTTAAACTTAACATTATATCATTTCAACTCGATTTGTCTTTACTAGACAACTTTTAGATAGAAGCCTCTTTTTCTTTTTTAACTCCTTATAATCAAACGAAGCCTAACAATGTGAGAGGGTGGGAAGACGTAAAGAAACCATTGATTAATAGCGTCTCTAAAAGAAATATACAGAGTTTTGGCACGCTACCAACCACTTTTAATAAGTTCAACAATTGGCGTTAGCAAACGTTACCACTATTTATTGAAGTGATAAACACAAGCGAAATACAGTAAAACCCGCCATGTGTATTTCCTTGCCTTTTGAAATTAAGTAAAACAAAAAGCATGAGCTCTGAGAGCTTGGTAACTTAGTATGGTGCATGGATCACAAGCCAACCTTGAACATTATCCGGTCCACGTAAAAATCTCGATCAGGACCAGGTTGCCCAGTGCATGATGCACCCTGCTCCAATCCTACGTGTACACCCACGCAAAAAATTCTAAACGGATAAAGACAATAAAGAAAAGAATAGAAAAAGACCCAGCAAGATTTTCTGCAGCAAGTATTCAGTGCAAAAAAAAAAAACAAATCAACGAATAACGATATACTATCTAGGCAGAAATATGAATTCAAATCAGGATTTCTCCAGAATCCATTCCTCATCTAGTAAACTGGAAAAGGGGGGGCTGCGAAAAATGACCTATACAAAATTCATTCTTGACAGTAGCATCCAAGTTGCTCCATAAGACATTGTTATTCCACGATTTTAACATATGAATGAGAGAAACATCTTTCTTATTTACAAAATTAACAATGTTTATGTTAACAGGGAACCTTAAACCGAACAAGGTCGACAAATCTGGTATTATAAATAATTTTACTATCTAGAGGAGGCAAGGATTGGTGAAGGTGTGTAAAAGCGTAGGATAACTCATGATTCGAGCGAATGAATGTACAAATATAACACCAAAATTTTCAGCATCCGCTACCAGCAGAAACATATTGATTAAGCACCGAGAACCACGATCTTCTACCTTCAGATAAGGAAGCACTCCTCCTTAATGGCCTCGAACACCTTACCAGGTGGTCCCTCAAGTCCCTGTCAGCAGGGACAGGAACCAGGGAAGGACTCGTATGTGGTGCTCCCATACAAAGGCTTGAATTGATACGCATTGAAGGGAACCTCTGGCAGCTCAGGCTACGAAAGGATGACCCGATTGGAGAAACTCGTGTGGAGTATGTGTCAGGTTTGCATAATGAGGTAGTTAAGGAAGTAGTCTCAGACACTTCACCAGCACAAGTGCACAATGTTAGTGACAAACTTGGCCGGGAAATCTCCCTCCGTAGTGCTTTCGTTCCAGGAAGCTTGGTGAATGACATGATACCATGCCTACAGAGGGGACAGGCAATGGAGCCCGGAGGGCCATGGGCAACAGTTGAAGTGCCGTTTGTGGAACAAAGGTAAAGGGCACACTTAGTGCAGAACTCATGGTTGCAACCTGAATGATCACAGAAGCCATAATTGATTAGTAATTTATATTTAAAAAAAAAAATAAAAAAGAACTCGAAATATTAAGAGCATGAATCAGTTTGAAGTGATTGGTGTAGGCAGTTCTGGATTCAACATTTACTGGTGGCACTAAACGAACAGTAGATGTTGGTGTAGCCGGTTATTCATCAAGCAGCACTCACATATCACAAGTGAATATAGCTTTCATCCCAGGAAAGCAGTCTTCCAAATCCGGGGTCCTCTACAATTTAGTGTTTTATGAAGAAAATGCATAAATATTTTGCTTTTGTTGCATAATTTAAACTGAATTTTTTAGGGATTACATCCTTGTCTATGAACCAAAGCACATTGGCAAAACAACCGGCCTTCAAAAATCAAGAAAAATGGACAAGAAAAACATAGGAGACAGATAGAGACATAGCAAAGACAACTATTTGACTTTCAAGAAATGTATACTAGCAAAATAGCTACATCATGAAGTTACCTTCTGCAGCCACTGTGCACTTCCTTTCCAAACATACAACACAGGGATCTTTGCATGCTATAACAAAATCACTGCTTCTCCATCCACATTCTCTGTAATCAATCAGAAAGATAAACAGAAAAACTGTCAATCTGATGGGACTTCCGGAAAATCCAAGTAAAACATAAAATATTGCTACATCTGCAATCAAAACAGATGTGTGACAACTGACAAGTAATACACAGTCCTTACTTTTACAAGCACAGAGGCCATAACAGGAAAAGAGGTTCACAGACTCTTATCAATTCCTAAATTTTGGTGATTAACCCCCACCCCCACCACTCCCACAAACATGATTTATTTATTATATGGCCGGTGGAAATTTTAATTGACTTGCAACAAGTATAGCATAGAACATAGATAAGAAACCAAACTTTATTTTTGGAAACTAAAGAAGATTTGTTCAGTGTGGCCATTCCAAGCAATCCACAATTATTAGGTTTTGTGAGCTGTAATCTTGACATTTAGTCAATTGGACAAGGCTGCATTCATAATTGACTCAACTTATCAACTTAACCATGACGTTGTATTCTCCAGAGTATCAAAAAAACATCCAACTATTACAAAAGCTCTTATAGGATTTATGCTTTCCAGTCTCACGTTGAACAAAAGCAAGCATCAGTAAAGCATGGAAGTGCAAGCAACGCGTGCAGTTCATGACCACATAGGATATTGATATAAAATGTTTGAACTTTCAATGTAATCAGCATGATTACATAAAAAAACCATGATGTGCTAATCCTCATGCATCATTTTCCCAACGACTATAATTTCTTCAATATTCCAGGTTGCCAATGACTGTTATAACCCCATGATATGTACATTATGCAAACCCTTATCCTTGCAGCCGTATAAAATCAACTAGTCAGACATAAAAAAAGGCAGAAAACTACAATGGTAAGTCTTTTGTAGCAAAAACGCAACACAAACATCATCCTCACCTAGCAATTCTGACAATGCTCATTAGTGGAAGAGAAATATAGGGTGAAGGAACAAATTGCAAGCAGCCTTCTGGTTTGGTGCTAAGAATTTTCTCAAGCCAATTTCTGTGCCATGACCGTGCAACCATCAGGGGAGTCCAACTGTAACATTACAAGCTCAGTAGGTGACTCTAGTCCAATACACAAAGGCCAATGCAGAAGAATAGTTCTTAGTGAAGAGAGTTTCATTTTAAAACAATGGCTAAATAACACTCAACTAAAAAAGGTACATTTACGAGTATGTTTCAATAACATGACAACAGATGATGTACAAGAAATAAAGAAACCAAATTTCTGGAGATATGCAATGTCATTTATATCGACACAATATATCGTGAAGCAAATGGTTTACCTCCAGAGCAGCAAGCAGCTCAATAATATCTTCTTTAAAGCAATATATTATTCTAACAATCCAACTGCCCATATTCCCTGCTACATAAATCATACCTAGTTCATCTATAGAATCTGACTGTTGTCTTGATTAGAAAATGCTGAAAGACCAATCAACATGTATATTAAACATATCAGCAGTTTAAGACAGGAATGTATAGGGGGGTGGAGCCATGAATTTGCTTAAGTGGAAACTTGTTGAAGCATATACTGAGTGAGGAAAGAGCCATATTTGCATAGGTATCAATTTCAACTTTACATATGATTGCTTCATAATAACATATGATTTCCAAAATGCCACAGTCCTGTCACATGAAGTTGTCCCGAGACAAACTGGCCAGACATTTCATTAAACATCAGAGCTCATATTATATGTCAATCAACAGAGGAATATCTGGAAGAGTAGAAGACTTTGCTTTCTGCATAATCCTTTTGCAACACATTCTCACCTTTCAGCAACAGATGTTGAGTATGTCCTAATGTGAGTGGGGACATTCAATCTTTACTGTAAATCCTAACTTTTCTTTTTAGGTAAAAAAAGTAAGATAAAAAAAGCACTTGAGCAAACCACTTGAAAGTGTTGGAGGAACTAAACACAGTACAGATCTTACTTACCCATTAGTATTTTCAGCAGTAAGACTAGCACCATTGGCTATCAAAATCTGGACCACAATAGGGACTCTGACTTCAGCACAAGTTATATGCAAAACCATAACATTCTCGTTCGGTTAATAACATACCTGACAACATTGTGCATTTCCACCGCATGCAGCATAATGAAGGGGAGTACTCCCAGCCCCTGTACCCAATATAAAAATGTTACCATTGTATGTGTTGGAGCTACATCTAGAAAAAAAGATAAAAGGAGCAGCATCCTGCTCAGATGGCACTTGCAGTTGGAAGAAGAAGAAAAACAAAATAAATATATGAAATGGGCATTTCTACATATGCATATTCCATCATTGCAGGAAACTAAAAATGATTATCAAATAAAGTGGACCTGCTAAAACATACTCTGCAGCCCCATAGCAAAAAGAAAGGAAGAAAATAAAAATATACAAGCCAAAGTTGCAGATATTCCTTTCATCAGTTATGTCTCATAAACTTAAAATGACAAGACTATTCATTAAGATCTGAATTTTGATAAAAGGTTCAATGACTGGACTCTGCTTAATTTTCATTTTATTACAGCAAATCTATTATCCCTCCTGCTATGACATGAGACAACAGTGTGGCCACACACCTGAATTGTACCCTGCCAAAAAATACTTCGATTTTCTTTTTTTTCTTTTGGTTTGTTGGGGGTTTTGGGGGGTGGGGGCAGATGCATTGGATCATCAGCATGCAATGCATATTACAATGTGGAAACATTAAATACAGGAAATATGATTAGTACAAGAAGCCCAAAGAATAACAGAAACAGCAAGGACCCAGTTTCTTTGAATTTTAATATCAGTCTGTATGACACATGAAAACACACATAACAATACAAAGACAGGGACCATAAATTCAGGAAATGTAACTTATGGAAGACGTTATGTCATCTGAAATTAAAAAATACAAACAAACGAAAAGGAAAAAAAAAAAAAGAAAAAGAAAGAGCTGCTTTAAAAAAAATGTCAGTTTAAGCCCCAAAAAGGAAGCACCAAGAAGATATTGTCAAGCAAAATCCAGGAAACAACAAATGAAACAATTAGATTAGACAAGATCAAGAGAAATCCACCTATTAGATCAATTGTAGTTCCATCTTCCATTGTAACCTCAGAAACAGATGCCCCGAGGTCCAAAAGTAATTGCACACTTTCAGCATGCCCATTTAATGCAGCCATGTGCAGAGCAGTGATGCCTCCATCGGCAGTTTTGTTGATAACCTGAGAAAGTGCACTAGAACAGACAAAGGAGAGTTAGAAAAAGATAAATTACAACTTCAAATAGGAAATAAAGCACAGGTTTCAACAGGAATGGAGATTGATGAGAATACCCTATATCAAAGTCTATTTTTGAATTGTTGCCAGGTTTCTTTCGAAGAACATGGCAAAGATCAGGTATGCTAGGAACATAATCTGCAAGAAGAAGCCTGATACATTGAGAATGGCCATTCAGTGCAGCCAAGTGGAGTGCGGTGCCTCCATTCAGATAATCTGATCTGTGAATCTGTACTTCCCGCCATAAGAAATTTCAATCCAACTGATAAAGCTAATTTTTAGTATTCCTTGCCATAATCAATAAACATTGGAGTAACTCTTACATTAGCTTGGAAAAGAATCAAGGTCTGCACAACCTCCCAGTGACCATATTGACAGGCTTGCATCAAAGCAGTCTGTTTCAGAATCGAAAAGGCAACACAATCAATCAACTGAAATTCTTCCATGATGATCAATATTTGATATGTCTCTGAGCAAAGACATCATAAGAATTGATGAAAACAAAACTCAAGCACTGAGATAATATCATTCACATTACCTGACCTCGATAATTCCTTAAATTGATATCAACTCCAGACTCAAGCAACAAAGAAACTATCTACGGATATGAAACGAAATAACACCATGTCAAAACAATTGCAGGAACCTGTTAAATACATAAAGGCAATATTGATTTCAACATGAATAACGCGGTAAATCATTGTGGCAATTGTTTGTACCTCATGGTGGCCCTGAGCAGCTGCATAATGGAGAGGCGAATTCCGAACACCAAAAGTGGAATACCGAACAAGTCTAGGATTATATTCCAGCAAAGCCTTAGCTTCTTGAAGGTCACCATCCCTGGCAGCAGAAACTAATCGTTCCCCGGACGCAGAGCATCCGAAGGAATTCCCGACCAAATTCAAGAACTTCATAATCCTCAAAGGACTTTTTATTCCTTCAATGATTGTCAATACTGGGGAGAAAAATACTCTCTGTCTCCAAAACGACAGAATTGGGAGAAATAAGCACGGTCGGTTGGATCTTACAAACAAACCTTAAACAATCCGAATCTTGCACAAGAAATAATATTGTATAATGTTTTGGCAGAGAAAGGAATATTAGAAAAAAGGCTTGCAAGTATCTTGAATCGCAGTGTCCTTTTTTTTCTTTTTCGCTTTACTTTATTTCCGTCTACCAAACCAAGAACAACCAGGTTTGAAACTTCTCGCTCATATTGTCATCGTGCACCAAATTGGTTGCAACAAACGGGATCAGCATCTCATTTCTTGATTATCTCAATTCAGAGAGAGAGAGAGAGAGAGAATTCAGAAGCTTATGATGATGTATTACCAATGAATTTAAACGAAAAATTAAAAAGAAAAACAGTACAAAAAGAAAACGATTAAAAAACACAAAATGATGTGACTGCTCCTTTATAGGTGTTATTTACTTAATCATAAACAGGAATTGTGCAAAGAATCCAATGGAAAATTCCAAATCAAAACCTCCAGAGTAAAGTTCTCCTTTTCCATTCTCTTCATAAATGATAAGATATTTACACACCCAATTATGACTTAAAAAAAAAAAATGAAATTCATACAAAGACCCTAACTTGACGAAAACCCAAGTTCTAATTACGGATTTAAAGATGAAAAAAATTTAGAAAATGCAAGAACGCTTATAGAATGCATTCCCCCTTTTTTCTAATTTCTTCACAAAAGAACAAATATTTACATAACTAAAAATGAATATTCACAAGAACAACAGAACTTGGACAAAAACCCAAGTTCCAGTTAAGGATTCTAGACAAGAAAATCTACAACAACTCCATAAACCACGTAATAAAATCAAATTTGGAACAACCCTATTTGTTGTTTCAACTAAAGATCGAAGCTTTTCACCTGGATAGAATAAGAGTGAAGGAAATTGAAACGTAAAGGAAGATGAAGAAACAGAAAGGATGGGGCAAAACCGGACTCGCAATCCATATCAAGAAATTGGAGGTGAAAAAGAATTTTAGATATTTGAAACGTTCACAGGTATATATATCTTATATTATTGTTCTGTCATTTATTTATTTAAGGTGGGACAAGACAACACACGGTAACATATAGCTGCTGCAAACTTAACGCGCCAAACAGTTAGGTAGATAGTGCAAGGAATACTTGTATCTATGATTGGATATTATGACTTATGAGCCGGTCAACTCGGCAGTTAATATGTATAAATGTAAGGGGGATCTTAGGGCCGAGGGCTATGTTTTACGTGATAAGCACTACCTCAATTTTTGTAGATTTTTGGTTTTGGATGGGTAAGCACTGACCATTATATATATGTTTCAACTGGATACATAATTTAAAACTCGAATTTATGGTTAAATATTTTTTATTTAAACTAATATTATTATTCAAAATCAAGTTCTCATTCTAGCTTGATTAGTCTTATGAGCTTATGAGAATAATAAGATGAAATTCAAGCTCAATTTAATAAGCTACTCGAGTAGTTTAAGTTCATACTTAATTAGCTCAAGTGCATACTCGACACTTCTACTCAAATTTAACTCAACATAATATAGAGTCGAATTTTAATAGTTTATGAATAGATAAGTTGACTTAACCACTATTTTAAGTGTTGATAGTAAGACTGTAGAAGTTTGCTCTTGAACAAAGTGTAAACATTTTGTTAAAAATTATAAAACAGTTCCCAATCAACGATAGTAATTTTCTAGTAGTTTGGAAAGGTTAATGTAATTTACTAGCATAAATATTTATTTTTTAAAAGAATGGATCAAGTTCAAATTTTTCATTTCCCAAATATATATATATATATATATATATTATGAAATTATATTTACATTCATTAACAAAGGAGAACTATGTTGTCTAGATGTAAAATATTACAAATGTGATAAAGATAAAGGGGAAATGCTTATAAAGCTTTTAGGTTCTCCACCGGTATTCTTTCTTTCTAAGGAATCCTCTATATTATCAGCTTCACCAAAATTAAGTAGAATTTTGAAATTCAATAGAATTCTTAGATATATTACATTCCTTTCTATAAGTAAATCTTATATTGTCTAGATTCGATAGATTAGAAATATTTCATCAAGGAACAGGAAACTCATAGAACTCTTGAATTCTCTAGTTGCATTTTTTATAGTGGCAATGAAATAATCCCCTACATGATTTGCTTCTCTAAAAGCCATTAATAAAATTCTTAACTACATCATATGACTTGTGTTAGTTATATTTATTATATTGATATTTTTGTAGTTAACTAACTTGATTAGTTAGTTAGTTGAGTTAGTTAGGAATTTTTAGTTCTTGATAGTTTTGTTAGTTTAATTACTTAACAGTAGTTAGTTGGTAGTTCCAGCCTTAGGGTATATAGCTGAGTGTTGTATAGTAGATGATTGAGTAGTTTAGTTTTTCACTTCAACTAACTATCTTTTCCATTTGTTTTCCTCTTGTTTCTTGCTTTCTTGATCTCATGTAGTCTTTTCTTTCTTTCACTCTACAAGCATACTGCAAACATATTTTTGTTTTGATTTTATAACATAATATTAGAGCTTTGCTAAATCGAAATGGCTAGTCTTTCTTTGGAAGACGTTAACTCACCATATTACATACACCACTTTGATTCTCAAAGTTTAGTTGTTGTCACTCCAATACTATCCAGAGTCAATTATAACATATGGAGTTGTTCTTTTGTGTTGGCTCTTTCAATCAGGAATAAGGAAGGATTCGTTGATGGTTCGATTCTAACTCTGTCTAAGATTGACAAGACATATCCAGCTTAGAGTTGCTACAACAATCTAATAGTTGCTTAGTTGTTATGGTCTATATCACCTTCAATTGCTTATACAGTATTATACATGCAATCTGCGAAGCAAATTTGGGAAAAGTTAAAGGTACGTTTTTCTCAACTTAATGATACTAGGATCTGTCAATTGTATCATATGCTTAGTAGTATTGTTCAAGGTTCATGTAGTATGGATGAATGCTTCATTGAATTGAGTGTTATATGGGAAGATCTAAGAAATTATAAGCCATTGCCACATTGTTCTTATGAAAGTTGTGATAAGAGGTGTTTCGAAAAATATGTTGAAATGGCAAAAAAAGGATTATGTTTTCAAATTTCTCAATGGTTTAAATGAGAATTTTACATCTTTAAGATCATATATATTGGTGTTGAAACCTTTTCCCACTTGTGACAAAGCTTATAATCTTGTTGCAAAGGATAAGTTTCAAAAAGTTAACAGGCTTAAAGATTTTGGTTTAACTGATTCATCTGCTATGATTAGTGTAAGTAACCTAAGTCAAGAAATAAGAATATGATCATGTGTAACTATTATTGTAAGAAAGGGCATTTAAGAGATAAATGTTACAAACTAATTGGCTATCCTCCACATTTCAAGAATAGTAATATTGTTAGATAGAGAGTTTCTATATTAAATCATGTTGTTGCTAGAGTGGATGACAATCATGTGTTGAATCGAGTGGATACAATTTAGATAGTTGAAGGAGTTCGTGGTTCTTCTAACACTGATGTTTCAACAGTGCAAAATAACTTAGGGGGAGTCAATCTAACAAAGGGTCAGTTTCTTAATCTTTTGAATTTGCTAAATTTGTTTGATTCTCAAGTAAACACAACAGCAAGGCAAGCTTCTTCATGCACAAGACACGTTTCGCAAGACAGTATTAAAGAAGAAGTAACCTCCATGAGTCATATCGCATTTATCTTACATTCTTTTTCTTATTGCTCATAAGGAGATGAGTAATTTGGCTCTTAGACTCAGGAGCCATTAATCATATGGTTAGCTTCATTCATTTGTTCCATTCATATGCTAATATTGATGAAAGGCATGTTTTCTTACCTAATGGACAGCATCTTAGAGCAACACATATGGGCACTGTTATTGTCTCTTTAGATTTGGCCTTATATAATGTCTCTTTCTTCCATCCTTGAAGTACAATCTTATTTCAATTCCAAAACTAATAAAAGACAACAATTGTGTGGTTCTCTTTACAAAAACTATTACTCTTGTTCAGGAGTTTTCCAATCAGAAGGTGATTGGTTATGCTAGGTTCATGAATGGCTTGTTTTTGCTTTAGTCGTGAGATGTATATGCTAAACAACATCAAGTTGGTGATTCTTCTTTCAATTTTGTTTTTTTTTTTCTTTTTATGCATGTTTTAACATAAGTACCCAAGACATTTGACACTTGGCATTTTCGTTTTTGACATTAATCTAATAGTTAGTTGAAGCAAATAGGTCATATTGATCAAGGTATTAGTTTAATCATTTTGATCGTATGATTTATCCTATAGAAAAATAGAAACAAGCTAGTTTTCCTAAGCATGTTCATAATACGGTGGCAGTTTTTAATCCAGTACATTTAGATATCTAGGTACCTATGCTACTTCAACTTTAGAAGGGCATAATATTTTCTTATTGTAGTAGATGACTACATTAGAGTCACTTAGGTGTTTTTTATGAAGAATGAACATAAAGTTTCTACTCTTATTCCATCCTTTTGTTGAATGGTGCAAACTCAAATTAACTTTCATGTTAAGGTTGTATGTAGTGATAATGGCAAAGAATTTTTGTATGACTGATTTCTATGCGGTCAATGGTATATTACATCAGGTTTCTAGTATTGAAACTCCACAGCAGAATGGAGTAGTTAAAGTGCAAACATCAACACTTGATTTCCATAGCCCATGCTTTATTACTTTAAGTTTCTTTGCTTGTATGTTTTTTGGGGGGGATGTTGTTTTAATAGCTACCAATATTGTTAATAGGCTGCTAACTAATGTGCTAGATGGAGTGATACCATTGCAGATGTTATTTGGATCAATACCTAACTATTCATATTTTTGAGTATTTGGTTCGTTGTGTTTTGCTTCTACCATATCTCGCAACAAATCTAAATTTGATGCATGAGCTCATTTGTGTGTTTTTATTAGATATCTTACAAGAATTAAGGATTATAAAGTGTATGATCTAGGGATTAAGTAGTATATTGTTTCAAGAGATGTGCGGTTTGTTGAACATATTTTTCCTTTTCAAATGTTAACCCGACCGGATCAAGTTTCTTCATTACCTCCTATTCCTTTGCCTTCTACTGAAATGTTGTCATGTTTAAAGTATATTTTTTCTTTGTTTCCTGAAGATTCAGAGTCTACATGTCTTGATATTTACGATTCTGGTAGCAATTCACAATCTCCTAATGATAGAGATAGTGTTAGACATTTTCTTGAACTTAGGCACAATATAAGAACTTATAAGTTGCCTTTCTATCACATTGATTATCATCATAATTTGTCGAATGTTGCAAATTCTAGTTGTTCTACTGTTCATTCTTTGAACAAGGTACTGTCTTATCAATCCTTATCTCTTACTTTGCAAGTGTTTAGTGTTCAATGTTCAATTATCACAACATCATAAACCAACTAGGTATGATTAGGCTAAGAAACTTGAGCCTTGGTTTAAGGTAATAGATGAAGGGTTGGATGCCTTGGTTGCTAGCAATACATGGTCTATAGTTACTTTACCACTTAGTAAGAACACAGTAGGTAGTAAGTGGGTTTTCGAGTTAAAAACCAAAGTCAATGGAATTATTGATAGGTATAAGGCTCGACCTATAGTTAGGGGGGTTTTTCAAAAGAAAGGGTTTGATTACACTAAGACTTTTAGTCTAATTATTAAGCATGCTATTGTAAGGATGTTTTTTTGTTTAGCTACTATGTACAATTGGCATGTGTATCAAATGGATGTATACAATGCCTTTTTAAATGGTGATCTCCATGAAGAGGTGTACATAGATATTCCACCTAGACTTAATATTTTGAAGCATTCAAATCTTAATGGTAAGCTTGTATGTAGGTCCAATAAATCACTTTATGGGCTTAAGTAGGCATCTCGATAGTAAAATGCTAAGCTTACTATTCTCTTTTATAGTATGGTTTCAAGCATTCTTATTCTAATTACTCCTTATTTGTTAAACATTTTGGTAATGATATGATTATGGTGTTGGTTTATGTTGATGACATAGCCATAGCTAGTAAACATATCAAGGTTTAGTTCTTTCTCAATGCAAATTGACACTAGATTTGCTTGTTAGAATAGGGTTTATCAGGTCTAAACCAATTTCTACTTCAATTGTTATGGATCGTAAATTGGTTAAGGATGAATCATTGGATTTTATGGATGCTTCTTGCTATCGATAGATTGTAGGTAAGCAATTGTATTTATGCATTTCTCATCCAGACATCACATATTCTGTGCACATTCTAAGTCAATTCATGGATAAGCTATGATAAACACATTAATTAGCTCTTGATAGAGTTTTGCGATATATTAAAGGAACAATTGGAAGGCCTTTTGTTTTCACCATCTAATGATCTAGTTTTCAAGCCTATACTGATAGCAAGTAGGGAAGATGTCTCGACACTTGCAGATTAATGATAGGTTATTGTGTTTTTTCTTAGCAATTCTTTACTCAATTGGAAATCTAAGAAACAACAAACCATAGCAAGGAGTTTAGCAAAGGCAAAGTATCGAGTGTTGGCTGCTATTACTTGTGAAGTTTTATGACTAGTTGCATTGCTCAAGGAGTTCATATCAATGTTTGTTTGCTTGTATAATTGTTTTGTGACAATCAATTGACTTTACATATAGCCAAAAACCTCGTATTTCATGAGTGTATCAAGTGTCTCGAGATGGACCTTTATTTTTGTAAGAGACAAAGTTATTGAAGGAGTTGTACTACCTATACATGTTTGTACTAAACAACAAATATCAGACATATTTACTAAGGGCCTAATTGCTGAACAATTTCATCTCTCTTGTCCAAGATGGGAGTAATTAACATTTACTCTCCATCTTGTATGTGTGTGTGTGTGTATAGGGGGGTGGGGGGTAGTATTTCTAGTTATAGATAGTTTTATTAGTTTAATTACTTCATAGTAGTTAGTTGGTAGTTTTAGCCTAGGTGTATATAGCTAAGTGTTGTACAATAGATGATTGAGTAGTTCAATTTTTCACTTCAACTCACTTTCTTCTCCATTTGTTTTCCTCTCTTTTCTTACTTTCTTGATCTTGCATATTCTTTTCTTTCTTTCACTCTGTAAGCATACTACAAACATATTTTTGTTTTGATTTTATAACAATTTATGAAACGATCCTCATTTTTTAGATATAAATGATTAGAGACACCATAGAAAAGAATAACCAAAAGTCCAAAACTCACCAAACTTTTATGTGCTCTTTACTTATATTTTTCTCTTCTTAATAAAACAATTTACTACATGATCTACTTCTCTATAAACAAGTTGAATTGTCAACAAATATCCTAGATATATTTTTGTATATAGAAAACACAATGTACAATAGGTATCTAATAATTTAAATTTACTTTCATCATTACTTATAAGCTTCATTCTAAGTCTAACCAAAGACCTACTCTTAAGCTAAATGTTATCTTTAATTCCTAACATCAATAAAAATCTTAAGAAGCACTTTTCTTCATGATGTCATGTTGACATATTATTCTTGCTTCTTTATAATTGTCTAAGATAAATTCATCTATGTCTAATTTTATCGAACTTGAATGTAATAACTGTTGTGGAGAAAGGGAGTATTAATAATAGGGAAAAAAAAAACTTTTGAAGGAATAGACTCGTGAACTTGATATTATATTTAACATAAAACCTTAAGGTATTAGGTTAATGGGTCTTCTCCACTTATATACAAGTAACTTAATTCTCGTCCTTCCAATTTGGCATTTCTTTTTTCAATTTACTCACACACGTTTCCTAACAATCTCCCCTTTAAGCAAGTCCCATCCACATTGGGCTTACATCTTACTCCCCCTTGAGCGAAAACCACCCATGGCCATACTAAGAGCTCATCAATTAATTTCATCAAGCCTACCTTGTAAGTGGCTCACAACCCATCACTCACCTGATATCATGGGCTTTATTTAAATCACTATTACATAGCTCTTCTTTCCCATGGGATAACCCACCCATAAGAGATAAACCGCCATATTCATTCTATCTCGTTCCAGTTGAACCTAGCTTTAACACTACTTGTTAGGGGAGAAAGGGAGCATCAATAATGGGGAGAAAACTTTTGAAGGAATAGACTCATGAACTTGACACCATATTCAATCAAAAACCTTAAGGTATTAGGTTAATGAGTCTTTTCTACTTATATACAAGTCACTTAATTCTTGTCCTTCCAATGTAGGATTTCTTTTTACAATTTACTCACACTTATCCTTTTGTCTTGTACAACGATGAAGATGAACCTACACTCTTTGGTTAGGATGGAGAAATGGAAAAGATAACAATTAAATCTTTAAATACTATGTACAATTATACCTAAATTTTAAATTCAATTTCAAATATTGAATCCAATTCTAGTAAGTTCTAAAGAATTAACAATTTTAGCTACTTTGTAGCTCTAATCTATAGAATATGACTTCATAGTAATACATAGTAAAGCACATCATAAACACGGATAAGGAAAGAGAGAGACTATAAAGTAATTTTGGTTTCAACTTAAATTCATAATGTGCTTATTTGACCTCAATTTCAATAGATATGAAGGAAGTTTCAATTAATATATAAGTCCAGTGGAGAGGGAGAGATTATCAAAATAATTAAGTAAAAAATAATCAATTTTAACTAATTGCATAACTCTTAACTTAATCCAATTATAGTTCATTTTAACATAAATATTACGTTACTGAGGTTATTTGTTGAGTTTGCCTTATATTATAGTTAGTTTGAACTATATGAGACACTCCAAATTTCATTATCTATAATATTAAAGTAGTTAGGCTAATATTTAGTATCTTTCGTACATTTATTTTTCATTTAATTTGTTATTTTACCAAAAAAACCCTTCAATACCTATAATATTATAGCCTTTGGTTCTCTTTTAGTGTCCTAAATCTTAATTACTTCTTTTGTTTATAAGATTCCATTAAAATTCCTATTTTTTCTATTTTTCCATTTAACAAATCATTCATACTATGTTGATATGATCGAATGCTATTAAATTGTTTTGAAATACGATTAAACTCCTACTTATTCTTCTCGTTGCCTTTTCTATGAGGAGACAATTACTATTATGCTTCATTATTTTAGAGATGGATGGATTGTTGTTTTTAAAATATATCCTTCTCTTTCTTTTTTTTTTTTCCTCTCTCAACACCTTGACAAAATAAGTGGAAAAAACATTACAACTCCACACTAACACACCTCCAAACCAATCAACATTTACCCTCCATCTTGTTAGTGNATCTCTAAGTATTGAGCATTAAGAAACATAAGTATTTAAGCAATTAAACATAACTACACAATTTAAAAAAGAAAAAACATAATTGTTTGAAACACCAAAGAGAGAAAAATTTAAAAGTAAACAAATTTAAAGAAGTTAAGTATGTTACCACTAGTAAAATTACCAAAAAAAAAATCTAAGTTTTTACCAATAGAAATCAAGTTAAAGTATATTACTTTATGAATATTATAATAACATGAAATATCATAGGAAATTAAAATATATTACAGCTAAGAAAAGAAAATTTCTTAACTAATGAATAACAAGACACGATGAGAAAAGAAAATTTCTTGCATATTGTAAAATACTTTTCATGATGGAAATGGATCCAAAATATTCTAATCTGAGTTCCAATAACATAAACTTCATCAAGATATAAATAAACAATTTTCTTTTATAAAGAAAAAAGATGAAGAAGAAGTTAGGAGAGGATTGTCAAAAGTGAGACGAGGAAGAAAGGAGAGAATCATGTCTTAACTTCTTTTGCATTTTTGTTTTTTAAAAAAAAAAAAAAAAAAAAAAAAAAAACTAACATCTCGCCCCTTGTGTGTGTGTGCGCGCGCACGCGCGTGTGCATGCCGACATGTCCTACCATTTTCTCATTAACCATCTGCATGACAATTGAATGTTAGTTTAGTGAAATGGGTTGCTCTGATCTCAAATTGAAACAAATGAGTTTCATCGAGAAGAATAATTGTCTCATTGATTCATCGTATCAATTTTGACAATCATCTCTTAACTTCTTTTTCATTTTTTTTCTTTATAAAAGAAAATTGTTTATTTATATCTTGATGAAGTTTATGTTATTGGAACTCAGATTAGAATATTTTGGATCCATTTCCATCATGAAAAGTATTTTACAATATGCAAGAAATTTTCTTTTCTCATCGTGTCTTGTTATTCATTAGTTAAGAAATTTTCTTTTCTTAGCTGTAATATATTTTAATTTCCTATGATATTTCATGTTATTATAATATTCATAAAGTAATATACTTTAACTTGATTTCTATTGGTAAAAACTTAGATTTTTTTTTTGGTAATTTTACTAGTGGTAACATACTTAACTTCTTTAAATTTGTTTACTTTTAAATTTTTCTCTCTTTGGTGTTTCAAACAATTATGTTTTTTCTTTTTTAAATTGTGTAGTTATGTTTAATTGCTTAAATACTTATGTTTCTTAATGCTCAATACTTAGAGATACATGAATGTGGTAGAAATGGATTTTGTATATGTGAATATTAAAAATGAGGTATTTGTTGCCAATTGTATGATATAATTAATTCCAAAATGAGTGTTTATTAGTAAAAAATATTATTATTATTATCATTTTTTTTTTGTAAAACTTGTTTGGGCAGTTCATAATTGTAAATTTTGCATGATTTGCAAAAATAAAAATACTAATAGTATCGGAGAAGAATTTATTAAGAATAACATAATGTTGATAATCACTACAAATAGAATGATTACATAACATTTTATATTAAACTAATTCTCATCCATAATTTGTAGTATTTTTCTTAATAAAATAAACAATTAGCCTGATGAGATTAGTATAAAGTGAAAGATAGGTATTCATTGAAGAGGTTTAACTTTTCATACTTAAGAGGTGAAAAATATTTGATTTTAGGAAAAATCGACTAAAAATTATTATTCTAATAATTTATTGCATTTAGTTGTTTTTCTAATATTAGATGTTCCGAGCTATAATATTTTTTTCCCTTTAGTGGTAGTATAAATGTGAATTGATTTGTAGATGCTTTTTTATCATTACTAACTCTTTGCTAATAAAATCTACAATGTTAGGGAAGAAATTGTTTTGTATAATATTATATCTTAAAAAAAAAAAAAGCTTTAGTATTGTAACCTTTTGGTTTATGTGTGATGTGCACATTCTTTCAAATGTTTCCTAACATCACCTACATGGTATAGATATATAAAAATATAATGAAGAAGTTTAATTAGCATAAGTTTCACATAATATGTTAAAATTATATAGTTTGAATGATAATGATGATGATAATAGCAACAATGATGATGATAATAGTATTATATCTCTTTTAAAATAACATAATATACGAAAACATACAATTTAGTACGTTTTATTGATTTATTTACCTTTTAACTATCTCTAAATTACTATAATCTCCTTTTAAATTAAGAGATAAATTAATAGGGGTTATTTTACTAAATTCAAAGTTTTTGACAGTTTACATTTTTGAAGTGTTTGAATTCTTTTTCACAATTTACATAATCTCCTCACAAGCAACATTTATCATTAGCCCCATACAATAAGTGGGCATAAGGAGAAAAAAAAATTAATTAAGATAAATGAAATTTCATTTTTCTAATAAGAAACTTTCTAACACAATGATGATGTTCCTTACAGTAATAATATTCAAAGAATTGAAGTTAGCAAAGTTTTAGATTAATGAATAGAGTAATATGACCAAAACCACAAAGTCAAAGTAAGTCACATGCTTTAAACAAGAAAGTATGCTGGTGATAGCACAACCCATGCAATACAAATGTCACGATTTTATTCTCCATAATTATTTGATTTAAGAAATGAGGTAAAAGTAGATAATTAGTATTTTTCTCATCTTAATTCTTTTATACTTGTATGTATATTTTTCTTAGTTAATGTAAATGTTTTTTGTCTATCTAAATTTAAACTTCTCAAAATTATATTTTCCTTTGCTTTTTTAAAACAAAACTATTTCTTCATTATTTATATTTAATCAAGAATGATTAATAGTTTATGCATTTTATTCTCTCTCTCTCTCTCTCTCTCTCTCTCTCTCTCTCACTTTAGAGGATTCTATTGTAGACCAATGTATGAATGCCTAGGTACAAACTATTTAACATATAACATGATATCGAATGTTAATGATTTCTACATGATCATATTAGTAACATGCTTAAGGTTGTTAAACTTCCAATTCCACCTAAAATTATGTCTGTAGAATTGGAACCAGGGGTGTAAATGCATTAACTCGAACAAGTTTAGTATTGAGTTCAAGTTTAGGCTTAAATTAAAAACTCAAAGCTTGAAGTGGCTTGAGTTCAATCGAACTCTAAATTGTGAGTTCAAGCTTGACTTAAACATATATATAGTAAACTCAAGTTAGAATCGATTAAACTTGAATTTTTTATACAGTTTTTTTTTAAATAAACTTGGAATTACTTATAATTTAAAAAAAATAATAAATTGAAAATTATAATAAGCTCAATTAGATTCACGAGTATAACAAGCTTGGTATTATAACTCGAGCTTGACTTAGTCTAGCTTAAGCTTGACTCGACTATTACTAAATCAAATTTGAGTAAAGTTTGAAACAAACTCAAGCGATTTATCAGCTAGCTAGGTTCATTGACACCTCTAATCGAAACATAGAATCGAAATGTAAAAATGAAGGTTTCCACAACTTATGTAAAATAGTTTTGAAAAACCATAAATATGCTTATAGTAATCATAAAAAACTTAAAATACAATATGTAAATAAAGAAATGAGCAAATGAAGTTCTTTTTCATAAAGAACTCTTAATCCATAATCTACTATGCAAAGAAGAAGGGCAAGTAAACTCAAAACTAAATTAAAATACATTATGTAAATAAAGAAATGAATAAATCAAGTTCTTTTTCATAAAAACTAGATTCTTTCTTAAGAATTTTGTTTAAATTTAGTTTTTAAAAAATTATGAATTGCAAATAATAAAGAGTTTTAACCTGTCTTGCATCATAAATTGAAGTAAAGAGATTTCTTTATAAATTTTGCAGCTAGAACTAATGATAATAAAGGCTATGAATGTCAAATAGGGAATTAGTAAAGAGAGAGAAAGAGAAAACAAAATTGAAATTGGGTAGTAAAGAGGATGTAGCATTGTAATAGTGATGGGCTTGCAGATGCCTAATTGTATTTATTTATTATTATTATTATTTGCTTATTTGACTTAGACATATAAAATTAATAAACTTTGCTAATATCATAAGTTCCACTAAGTTTAATATGTAAACTTGCAGTTATATTAGAATCTACACTAATACAATTTTCTACTAGATCTAACTCAGAAGGGTCTCTCGAAAAGCATAACTTCATAGAATCATGAGTAAAATCATGATTTTGATATCCATGAACATGGTGCTTGTTGCTTGATTTTAGCCAAATCTTTATACACCCAACCTTCACGAATGTTTTCTTATATTATTTAAGCTTTAAGAAATTAAGATCAAGAAAATATGTTTAAATAATCTTTGGAAAGTTCTTATTGGTAACAATTTCAAGTCAACTATTGATTTGACATAGTTTCTTATAGTGGCCATCTTCTAGTAGCTAAGCTACTTTTCAAATGGTGCATGCATTGATTTTATGGATAGATTGCTTGGGGTCCTATATGTATAAGAAGAAAACAACCGTTTGAATGGTAGGTTGTTTGGGCATGGTTGTTTGGACAAAAGAAAAGTAGGCATCTAAATGGCGAGTCTTGGAATTTGATTAGTCGAGTAGCAGTTAAAACATTAGTTTTACAACTATCTCTAAAGTGAATCTAGTTGCTCGTTCTTTACAAAGTTGGTTGATTTGCTTACATGGCCAATTAGTTTGCTTAGAAACTATGTATATTAAGAAAAAAAACTTAATAGCACTAATATGCCACGTGGAATGATGTGTGCCATACAAATACCAATAATATTTAAACACTTGAAAATAAAGGAACTACTTTTTTAAAAAGTACTAATTATGTATCTACGTTTTAAAATTTTATTGGTATTTGCATATTACTCATCAATTCATATGGCGTGTTATTATTACTAAATCCTTTCTCATACATTAATCATGCCTTGGCATAAAACCCTATGGTAAAGGAGCATAAATGAGTTTCTTAAAGCAATGGTGTATGTTTCTTAAGGTAGTAGCATTCCTTTGATGAGGAACATTTCAAAGCTACCTTTTTCTTTTAATTTTGTTTGGTTAAAAATTATTATTGGAACTTACAAAAATTTCAAGAAAATTAAGAAACTTTTATGAAGAAACTCAAGGATAAAGTGTTGAATTTCTTAAGGAAGAGAGTTCATTAAGATATCGATATAACACATAGGAAACCTAAATGAATTCTTTACGAATGTACATAATCTTATTGAATTAATTTTTTATTTTCAATGGGGAATTTAGTTTGTTCTCTCCTTAGCCACTTAGATAGCCCAATTTGGCATACTACACTTAAGTTTGCTTCAAGTCAACCTCTTAGTCAACTACAACTTGGTTTTGATGCAACCATTTGTTCCTTAATTAAGGGTCTGAATCCATGATTACATTACTTAACCTTGGCTTAACATATTGCAACATATCTGTGAAGTTTGTTGATCTCCATGATCGATGTAGTAGCATGAAGGGAATCAGAGAAACAGAGCATGAAGGAATAGTAGTGATGAAGTAAAAATGACTAATCAAGATCTAATGCTTTCGGTTACAAAGTATTTATACTTGTTATTCTCCTAACAAACTTAACTAACTATTCTACACATGCTATAAAATACATTCACTAAAGCTAATATATAATGCAGTTAGTAAAACAAATAAAACTGAATACTAACTTCACAAAGACCTACCTTGGATTTGCTATAGTTAAGATGTGTTTCCAACATTGGTTTAGTCAAAAAATCAATAATGTACAACAAAGGAGATGTTAAGTCTAGTGAGTATGAGGTAAAGAAACTTCCCAACAATGTTGCAATAAAAGGAAGGATTATCAAGGGAAGCTCGTGTAGAAGAAGAAAGTTTTATACTAGAAGGAAAAGGACATTGCAATGGCTTAGTTACTGTAAGACCAGTATCAACAAGAATGTCAATAATGAACTTCCTCTACCAGCAGTATTGCAAAAGATTTCTATTCTTAAAAAGTCTAAGTCTTTAATAGTGAAGGTTTCATGCAATTGAGCTTTAAGAAATTAAATAGTAAACTCATTTGTTCCAGTTATTATCATGTTATCATCATACAATAAAACCATAAGAAAACCATCATCCGATGTCCTCATAAAAAAGGAATAATCATGTTGTGAGTGAGTAAATCCTTATTTAAGAAGAAATCTTGAAATTTTTAAGTTTTACTGACGAGAGGCTTGTTTAAGCCTATATAAAGACCTCTTAAGTCGACACACTTGACCTGATTTAACTTTCATATAATTAGGAGGTAAAGTCATAAAAATCTCTTCATCAAGGAACCTATGGAGGAAAGCATTGTTAATATCTACTTGATGAAGAGGCCGATTGTGAATGGCAACTATGGCCAACAAAATACGAATAGCTCTTAAGCATGCAACAGGAGAAAAAGTAGTATGGTAATCCTCTCCTTTGATTTGAGTATATGCTTTTCCAACCAATCGAGCTTTATAATGATATACACTACCATCAGCCTTATATTTGATTTTATATACCCATTTACATCCAATGGCATGTTTGCCTTAAGGCAAAGTAGTTAAATCTCATGTGTGATTATCCTCAAAAACCTTCAACTCTTTATTCATTGCTTTGACCTACAACTCATCTTGGGCAACTTATGAATAAGAGGTGGGCTCTTTAGTTATTAACACATTGGCAAAAGAAATCACATAATCCTTTGAATAATAAGCAAAATGTTAAGGAAGAAAAAGAGGATATTGAATAGAAGAACAATTATTAAATGAAATAGATGACGACTCAGAAAGAAATGAAACAAGCAAGACATTGTGAATGGTATGAACATAGTTGTAAGCCATTTGGGAGTTTTTGTTGGTCTGGTAATGTGTCTAACAGAGGGTTGAACAACATGAATAGGTAAAGTATTTTGGTTAGAAGAATGAATGGTTGGAGACATATCTACAGAAGCAATAGAATGGACATCAAATGAGAAAGGTATAGAGGAAGAAGTGTCAAAAGTAGTGTGAGGAAGAGAAGGCAAGTGAGTATTTCAAAGAAGTAAACATGCATCATTATCCTTGAAAGGAAATTTGTTTTCACAAAAGACAACATCGCTGCTTGTAACCACTTGCTTGTTGTCTAAAATATACACTTTATATCCTTTTTTTATTACCACAATATCTAAGAAACATTCCCTTCAAGCCTTTAGCAGCAAACTAATCCTTATGAGGAGCAATGTCAACAACAAAGCACAAACATCCTTACACCCATAAGTGATCACAGGAAGGACTATGGCCGAAAAGAATATCATAAGGAGTTTTCTAACGAAAAGTGAACATAGGCATCCTATTAATTAAATATGTTGAAGCTAGAATACAATCTCCCCAAAACTCTCTTGAGAGACCACTACGTGAACGTAAAGCTTGAGTATTATTGAAAAGATGCCTATGCTTTCTTTCTAGTTTTCCATTTTGTTGAGGACTATGAGAAATTGTCTTTTGTTGAACAATGTCATGATCAAGGAAAAACTTATTGCACTCTCGTGAAACAAACTCCCCATCATTATCTATTATGATGTATTTTGGAATAACTTTGAAATGATTTTAAACATACTTAATAAAAGATCAAATGGTAGTAAGCCCTTAACTCTTATATTTTAGTAGATAAGTCTAAGTCCCTCGTGGATATTCATTAACAATGGTGAGAAAATATTGTTCACTTGTTCTTAAAGCAATTCAATGCGATCTCCACAAATCCATATACGGCAAATCAAACACAAACTTTGATGCACATTCACTTTTTAGAAAAGGAAATAGATGTAGTTTGGCCATTTGATAGACTTCATAGAAAAAGTGTTTCAAAGAAGTAGCATTATTATAGCAACTCAAATGCATCATCTTAGAAGCAGATGTATGTCCTAGTCTTGCGTGTAGTAAAGTAAGATCTAAGGAATTATTACTATTTGTATGAGATACAGCACATAATTTACAAGGACTAGGAAAAGATTGTTTAGAAAGAGTAGTATAGTAATCAATTCTTTTAGATTGCAAGAGATATAAGCTATGTTGTTCTTTTGTTGTGGCTACACTTTGTTTAGTAATCTGGTCTTGAAATGAACATTAAGTGGAGTCAAATTATGCAACAAGACCTTGATCTTACAATAGCCTATGGATAGACAACAAGTTGTGTTTAAAGTTAGGAACAAGAAACGCATGGTAAAGGGTTAAATGAGAAGTAATAGGAATAGAACCAATTACGTGTATCAGTTTATTTGAAACATTAAGTAGACAAATGTGTACAAGATGTTTAAGAATTTGCTTGTTGTATAAAAGACACTCAAAAGGTGTCATATGATCAATTGCCCCTATGTTAACAATCTATGAAGCCAACTTATGATTTAACATTCCTATATGAGTTAAAGTGTGAGTATTACCTACATAGTTAACAATTGCTTTAGTTGAATTAGGATATCCATTATTACTCCCTTGTTGATTTTTCATCATTTGCAATACTTCCTAATAAACACTATGCAAAACACGTCAATAAAAAGTTTCATGACTACCATTATTGGTTTCATGATCAAATGGAGTACTGTATTTCATAGAATAATCATCTCTATTTTGTGTTTGATAGTTTGTTGCTACTGAAGTTGATTTCATATACCCTTTCTTCCTTTTTTTGCCTTTATACTAGTTCGAGTACCTAATTAATTCGAAGCAAGTCTCTACAGTATGTCCTTCAACATGATAATGTTTGCAATATGATTTATTTCTCTTGAAATCCTTTTTCTCACCAAAAATCTTCTTCTCGTTGGACCTTAAAACACTAAAGACATTAGATTCAACGTCATTCAATAGCATGGTAGTGACTTGTCGTTGCTTTTCCACTTATAAAACTAAGTAAAAAGCATGACTAATTGAAGGCAAAGGATCAGATCAGCTACTAGTATTTGATTGTGCACTAGTTCAAATACATCAGATAAACCCATTAAGAATTGCATTAACTTCATCTGTAACTCAAATTCTAACATCCTATCCTTAAAATCATAAGTACAATACTCACTTCTCCTATAGCTACAAGTAAGATACGAATTCAATACATTTAGCTCTTCCCATAACCTTTTAAGCTTGTTATAATATGATGTGACAGACTGATTTCCTTGTCTAGTATTAGAAATCTCATGTTAAAACTAAAAAATTAGTGGTCTATTAGTTTGTCTGTATTACTTACAAATCCCCACCCCACAGTTCTATTGCTAATTATGAAAAAAATAAAGCTTTACAATAATTCTAGTGTCATAAAGTTTAATATCCAACAACGAACCATGTAATTACAACAAGTCTAGTGCACTAAATCATTCGATTGAGGCTTAAGTTTAAGTATTGTTCCATCTACAAACCCTAACTCTAGTTTCATACCTAAAGCTAAGCGAACAAATCTATTCCAAGCCATAAAATTGGTTCCATTGAAAAGAATATTCCCTAATACAGTACTACGATTATTGGAAGATGAAACATACAGTGGATCATTCAATGATTGATCATGTGTAACCATATTCACAAATTTGAATTTCTAACAACCTTCAATTAGATGACAGGAAAAGAATGATAGAGAATCACTTACAGATAGCCATCAAGGATCTTAACTGGTTGCTCTGATACCATGTGAAGTTTGTTGATCTCCATGATCGATACAGCAGCATGAAGGGAATAAGAGAAACAAAGCATGAATGAATAACAATGATGAAGTAAAAACGACTAATCAAAATCTAATGCAGTTGGTTACAAAACATTTATACTTGCTCTTCTCTTAACAAACCTAACTAACTATTCTACACGTATTGTAAAATAAATTTACTAAAGCTAATATACAACACAATTAGTAAAATAAACAAAACCGATACTAACTAAAGCTTTATACAACTTTTGTACTACTTCACAATATCTTTATTACTAGGTTAATCTATAAAGCCATTTCTAACTTGAAGTAACTCTTCTAAATGAAACTTTTAGATCTCTTTTGGATCTCCATAGAATACCTTATACCCATATTTTTCTTGAAAAATTAATGTTACCAAATTACTTTTTCCCATTTGTAAACTCGAAATGTGGAATGAAAATTAGCTATCCCATGTTTGTTTTCCCTTTGCTATGCTAGCTAGTTATATCGTGTTATGTGGCATATGTTTTCTAAGCCATCTTACATTAACAACAAATTTAATAATCTTATTCCCTTTTTGACTTAAAATTGGCAAATTGCTAATGGGTTTTTAGTTTTTCCTTTTTGTTCTAAATTAGCATCTCCTTCATTAGCCTCCACTTTGCCTATAAAAAAAAATTCTCTAACCTAATAGAATTATAACTAGAATTTGTAAACAAACATGAGAAATAATTGTTGATTAATAAATTTAGGCCTCTCCCTTATATTTCATTTATCACAAAAGGTTAGTGATTATATTAAATTAGTATGTCATATTCTTATATGATATTTTTGTTCTTTGATGTTTCTATTTCTTGATATAATTAGTTCTTTTATATAAAGAATGAATGATTTGACTACAAAGCTATCTTCTTGCATTCTTTTTTTTTTTTTTTTGTTTTTCTCTTATTACCACATATTTTTAAGTATACAATAATAAGTGATAATAATTTATCATAATTGTCTAATAAATCTTGACTCAACTTTGAAGCTATACCAGTTGTTGTAAGGTAAAGGTTTTTAGGGGATCAAAGCATATATTTTGGCTATGTTCGATTAAAGAAACTTGCTTTTGTTCCATTTTTTTCTTTCTTTCATATCACCAATGATAATTATGGCAAAATTTTAGTTTTAATACACCATCTAAGCTCGTGTTAGTATTAATAAATTTTGGATCGTTAATGGATGGAGTTGCGACAATCTATCATGATAAAGAAAAAAAAAAGTTTAGTAATGAATTTTAAATATTAAACAATGGTAAAATGGATACAGTTGATGAATAGAAATCGTAAGGTGTACAAACAAAATCTCAAGAAATTGTGATAGAAAAAGAAAAGGAAAAAAATAGATAAAATGGAACTTGGAAGTTAGATATTTAAAATTCATCACTTGATATTTATTTTTTTTCCATTTTTAAATAATAAATAAAATATTACGTATAATATGTTATCATTACTTGCTATTTCTTTCCCCCACAAATATGTAAATGAAAAAATGTTAAATTAGCATTCTAAATGTACAATATCAAGTATATGAAAGCCAATGCATCTAAAAGTATATGAATGGTGTATTTGTAAATTATACCCCAACTTGAAATAATGTTTTACAAATAATACATGTTATCTAGTTAAATTTCTTTTGTTATGTTAATTTATTATAAAAGGATGAAATTAAAAGGTCAACCTAAAAGTCAAGCCGGTCCATAAGCTTATTATTAATATTATTTTTAACAGAAATTGAGAATGGGAAGTAGTAAGCGGGAGAAAAGTTTCGCAGATAGTTGATTAGTGTATAAGTATTTATAAAATTTTAATATGTATAAATGCACGTTGTTGATAGAGTACTTTGGACATGGACCCCTTAGGCTCGACTAGATCTGATGTGTCTCATGGCTTTAGGAATGCCTTTATGGGCCTACGCCCTAGGCTTATATCGACCAAGCTTAATAAGCTCTACAGTGGCTAGAATGCACAAGATAAGAATAAAATAGTCACGTCCTAAATAAGTAAGATACGTCGGGTATAATGACCTTACTCTCTTACACTTGTGGGAAAAGATCTCTCTCACCAATTGACTTCCAACTGTCGATCCTACTTCACTATAAATACCGGATCACTACTCAACGATAAATTTCTCTAGCCTTTGCACATCAAGCTTACATATTACTCTAGATTACTTCCTACTCTCAAAAGCTCCACTGTTAACTTAAGTATCGAAGTGGCCATATCGAACAAGCCCCCCACGTCCCTTTACTGTGTGTTGTTTTGCAGGCCTCCCACATGCATAGTCTAAACATCTACCGATGAGAATTTAGAGATGACATTTGGTGCCATCTATGGGAAATTGAATTCCTACACCTGAAACCTCAAACACATTAAACACATGCCCCACGATCAATTCCTTTAACATTATGTCTCAATGCGATGAGTAGGAGAACCAATAGTTGGTAAACAACTAACCTATGAGCAATCAGCCTCCCCTCCCGAAGCTTTGGATGCCTGCATTAGGTAAAATAACATGCAACAATAATAGCAAAATGGCAAGGATCAACAACTTAATCCACCCTTGCATCAACAGCTAGTAAGGTCTGTGGCCACCTACGACCGTGTTTTGGCTGGCAACGAACAAGAAGCCGACTCTTAGGGAGTGTAGGCTCATTCGAATACACGACGAGCTTACCCGGCAGACGATGTTAACCTAAACGAGCTCCGTACCATGGTAATGCGACTCTTCGAGCAGCAGGGGAGCAAGATTAATAGTGATACTAGGTTAGTTGTCAGTAATAAGACCCCCTTCACCAGGGGTGTCAAAGACGAAGTATTGCCCCCCAACAACAAACTTTGGTCCCCAAACCAGTATGATGGTACGCAAGATCTTGATGACTATCTTCTCCACTTTTGCACCCTCATGAACCTTCACGGTCATGGAGATACTATAATGTGCAAAGCCTTCCTAGGCACCATGAGGAAAGCAGCTTGGATGTGGTTTAACCACCTCCTTGACAATTCCATCAACTCCTTTGATAAGTTGATGTGAAGATTCAGCCTCCATTTTAAGGCTATCAAGCTTCTATCTAAGGACACATCGTCCTTGTACCTCGGAAGGCAGGGGAAAGGTAAGTCCTTACGCAACTACATAGCTCGGTTCAATAATGCCATGGTCAAGATCCCTTAGTTAGATGAGGGAGTCACTGTTTACGCTGCTTAGCTTAGTTTCCGACCTTCGAGAGATTTCTTTCAATCTTTTGCGAAGAGTAAGCCGAAGACCTTGGTCAACTTTTAGAACAAAGCCTAACAGTACATCAACCAAGAAGACAACATTTACACCAGGCGCGATGTCGACTAAGAAAGGTCGAGTAAAAAGCAGGATAAAGAAAAATTGTCCATAAAGGATCGCCTTAGAGGTAAGATGTTAAGTAGACCAAAGGGGGAGAGCTTTGGGAAGAAGAAGTGCCAAGCCAAGCACAACCCGCTCTTCCCTCCTATTTACACCCAGTACACACCTTTAAATAGACCCATTGCTTAAGCTTATTCTAAAGTGAAGCACTGGAATTTGCTTCAATCGTCATAGAAAATGCGAGAGAACCTTAGTCGTTGGAACTTTGATAAATACTGTTAGTTCCATAAAGATCATGGCCATACAACTGACGAGTGCTTCTAGTTGAAGAATGGCTTAGAATATGCCATTCAACACAATTTCTTCAACGAATATGTGGCCCATAGGAGGAACAATGACTGTTCTGATGATGATGGAGATAGGCTACCCTAAAGGCGACTAACCAAGAATACGTACGCTGAGCAGAATAATGACCATCATAATGATTACATTCCTAATGGTGTCATAAATGTAATCATGCGGAGGGAGGTGGGGACATGCCCTAGGAGTTGATCGAGCACTAGTAGCTTGATTAACACCCTGTCAAAGGTGGTGGCCGTAAGGGAGAAGAGATAAAAACTAAACACTTTCATCTCTTTCTCCTATGAAGACCTTAAAGAGGTCGATACACCCTATTAAGACGCCCTGGTGATAGAGGTGAGGATCTTAACATTTGAGGTCTTAAAGATTATGGTAGATACTAGCAACTTCACTAACATACTCTTCCTCCATACATACGAGAGGATGAGGAGAAGCTACCAGTAAAAATGAAGCCGTACCACCATAATTTGATCGACTTTAATGGAACTACGGTCCAAGCTAAGGGTATCATCACATTAAATATAGAACTTAGCGATGACAACTACGTGGCATAATGACCCGTACATAGAGTTCATTGTGATTGATTACCCTTCCCCTTACAATGCACTCTTGGGAAGACCAAACTTGAATGCGTTTAGGGTGATCACATCCTCCCTTCATCCGAAGGTTAAATTTTTTACCCCAATTGGGGTGGGAGTATACAAATGTGATCAAAAGTTCTCACGAGAGCTGTATGTTAGGGCAGCCAAAAGGGATGGCATCTTCACCATAGAAACAGGCCTGCAGGAGAGGCTAGTTGAGAGGGGCGAGCTTAGAGAGAAAATAGAAGACGTCTAGATCAGAACCTGACCCGAGTAGACTGCAAAAGTCGAGAGTAAGACTTCAATTAAGGTAAAGGACTAAATCATCGCCCTCCTGTGGGTAAATTCGGATAGGTTTGCCTGGTCAGCATCGGACATGCTAGGAATTTCCCTCGACTTAGTGACTCACAGCCTCAACATTTACACTACAGTGCAACCTGTTAAACAAAAGAAGAGGCATTTTGCTCCAGAAAGGCAGGCCACAATTGAGGAGGAAGTATAGAAGCTGCTTAAGGTCGGTTTCGTAAGGGAGGAAAAGTACCTAATATGGCTGGCCAATGTAGTATTGGTAAAGAAGAAGTATGGGAAGTGGCAAATGTGCATCGATTACAACGACCTTAATAAAGCCTGCCCTAAAGACTATTTCCCCCTCCCAAGAATTGATCAGCTTGTCGATTTTATATCGAGACACACCTTATTAAGCTTTATAAATGCCTTCTTAAGGTATAATTGGATTAAGATGGACTCGAAGGATGAAGTCCATACCTTTTTCGTCATCGATTATGGTACGTATTGCTATACTGTAATGTCGTTTGGAGTAAAAAACTCTGGGGCCATATACTAACGAATGGTGACAAAATTGTTTAAGCCCTAAATTTGGCATAATATGGAGGTGTACGTTGACAACATAATTGTCAAGAACCAGAAGTCGATCAATCATGTTAAGGATCTCTAAGAAGCCTTTGACCGAATGCACAAGTATGACATGAAGTTGAACCCTTAAAAGTGCGTCTTCAATGTCGGATTTGGCAGGTTCCTTGGATTTTTGGTAACATAGAGAGCTATTGAGGCTGACCCCAAGAAGATTATAGCCATCAAGGTAATGAAGCCTCTAACGTCGGTCCAAGACGTACAAAAGCTTAATGGCATAGTAGCTGCCTTGAGTAGATTTATCTCAAAGAGCCTTGATAGATGCACTAAGTTCTTCAAAATCTTAAAAAACCTAAAGGGTTTTGAATAGAATCTAGAGTGCTTCACTGCCTTTCAGTAGCTCCAGAACTTCCTCGCATACCTACCAGTCCTCTCCAAGCCTGTCCATGGGGAGGATCTCTTTTTATACCTAGTCATGAGCGACCGGGGACTCTCCTTTGTACTAGTTTGAGCAGAGGGAAGAAAGCACAGGCTAATCTATTACGTCGCCATATATTGAATAGGCTTGAGGTTAAGTACACTAAGGTAGAAAAATTCACCCTAATCATCATTATTATAGCTTGACAGTTGAGGCCTTACTTGCGTACCAAGTAATCATACTCACAAATCAACTACTACGTACCATGCTGTAGAAACCTGATGTGTCTGGATGAATGATGAAGTACATAATAGAATTGAGTGTGTACGGAATCCAGTATCAGTTACAAACGGCCCATAAAGTACAGGTGTTGGCCGACTTCATGGTGGAATATACAGGAGAGGAGGAAACACCATTAGGCAATGACAAATTGGCATAAACTCTCCATGTCAATAGATCATCTACCTCGGGTGGTGGAGGTGTGAGCCTTATTTGACTGGTCTACATAAGGTTACCATTTGCTACACCCTCAAGTTCAGATTTGATTCTAGCAACAACGAATTCGAATATGAGGCACTCATCGCCAGTCTTAAGCTAGCCAAGGAGAACAGTGCTGAACATTTGCGAATCCTCTCGGACTCTATGCTTAAGATTGGCGATGAGTGCCTCATATTGGCTTTGTCCTTTGCTTGTCCTCTAGTCGAGCTTTTAGATCATGAGCCTTCAAGTCATTGGCCTTCTTGGTCGCTTTCTCAGCATTTTCCTGCTCTCGGTCCAGCTCCGCATCCTTAAGCCTCACCTGAAGCCCCACCACCTGCATATGAGAGCAACGTAAGCGCTTGTTAGCCTTAGAGAATTTTCTTAAACACTTATTAGTGAAGTCTTTGCCTCCTGCAGATACTTCTCATGTCGGCGTAACACTTACCTAAAGCCCTTTACATCTTTCTAGGCTACATCGAATCTATTCAGTTGAAGTAGCAGCTAGCCATGGTATTGCAAATTGAAAAAGAAGGCTACCATTAAGGCCATGACAAGTAAAACACAACAACACAGAACATATCAACACAGGAGTAAGAAAGACTTACCTACCACATCAACGTACTCAAGTGGCCCGCTATCTCTAGGGGATCATCCTTACCTTCCTTTAAGATCCCCTTGAGGATAGCTTAGTCACCGGGAGTGTAAGACCCCATGGAAGTCTAGGACCCCATGGAAGTCTACTAGCTAAGTGTTTGGTGCCGTAGCATTAGATCATTGGCGTGGACCTTCCACTTTAGCCTCAAGAGCTTCCCCTTGGCTTTCTTCATCTCCATCTTAGGGGCTCCCTTCAAAAACTCTTCATCTTGAGAGGTGTATAACACTTCTTGGAATGAGTCCAACCTTATCCTTATCAGCTTAAAATTGTTTAGGACTTCAAAAAATTTGTCCCCCATGTCGTTGACACTCTAATAGGGATGAGCCGTTGGCCACTCATTCCATTTCTCCTTGCTTAAAGGTGCGCTTGCTAAGGGCCTCTGCTTTTTCACTCTAAGACCTGACTTCTCGGCCGTCTCGAGAACCTTGCACTTTTAGCTAGCCGCTTAAGGAAGGGGAGCCCTTTCGACAATCTCTTCCTCCCTCATCTTTGGAGGGGAAAGCATTTGAACATCGGGCCCCTCCGTCTTGGCTCCTTCATTGCCCACAACAATGGGCTCGATATAGGAGGCCAGGGTAGGAGTGGGTAAAGCTACACCCAAAGGCTCTGCATCTATGGGCTCATCCCAAACGCCGATGGAAATACCCTAAGGAACAGAGCTTGGTTGTGCCTTACTGATCTCCCCAGGCCTTGGCTTTAGCCAAACTACCTTAATCTTCGGTGGCTCTACCTTGGTTCTCGCTTGGCGTTCGCTCATCAGCTTGTCCATAGAGGGAGGGACAAGGCATCCTTATGGCTAAATTTTTTCTTGCCAAAAATTTAAATGAAAGTTAGAGAAGGAAAAGAAAAAGATGCAAAAAGAAACTATTACTACCATTCATAAAACACCATCGTGACCAGCATAGCTAAGGAGGCCTTCCCATCTTATAGGCGCTGGATGAAACACCTTAACACTAGCACAACAAACAGGCACATAGAATGAACTTGTACCTTTGACCTATTTCTTCATCATAGCTTTCTTCATGCTAGGGAAGAGCTTAGAGATTGGGTACTGGAAATACCTCTCTATGGTCTCCACAGCATTAATCTCCTTGTCGTATCTTAGTGCCATGAAGACCAGGATCTCTTGGGTAGCTTCAATAGCATTGGGACTAAGCTCTTTCTCACCTTCGGTTCGAACCATCTCGATCTACTACATCCAGAAGTCTACCTCCTTAAATAGCTCAACTACCATGTACTTGTCTTGCTAGCCCTTCATTAAATCTATAAGGTCGCAGAATAGCTTCTTTCCTAGACGCGACTGGAGGTAAGGCCACCCCCTAACGCTCTTTTACATATAGAAGTAACTGAAGAGCTCGGGAGTAGCTCTTACCACCAGATACTTGTAAAGTGCTTAGAATGCCTTCAGTACCCTCCATCCATTGGGAAGGACTTGTGATGGACTACATCGATAGTAGTTGAAGAATTATTTTTCGAAGTGGCTTGAAGGGAGGCACTACCCAAACACTAGACACTTTTCGAACACTACAAAGCGTCTCCCTAATAGCAAGGTCACTTGTTTGTCCCTACTCGGCAACCTTATTTACCACCTAAGGATCACCTCGATAATGAAGTTGCTTATAATCCAATTAGGGGCAAATTGTTTACTTCTGTTCACTCGGTTGCTAGGCCCCTTGCTCGTCTCGGGAACATTGAACAAATCCTTTGGAGGAGGCAAAGAAGTGTATGCACATACATCCCTAGGGATGGCGTTGATGATCCTAGCCTTATCCAGCGGCTCCACGGCTATCTTAGTAGGCTCGTCAAGTTGTGTTAGCGACGAGACCTTGTCCTCTCGTGCTTGAGGGTGGTTACTCTTTGTAGAATTAGAGTTAGAGATATGCGGTGATGAAGATGAATCTGTCTCACCTTTGTTAGTTAACATAGTTGCAATATTCAAAGAAGGAAGAAAGACTTTGAAAAACTTTTGAAGAAAGTTTAAAAGTTGATGTGAACATAGAATTCATAATGGCAAAACAAGAAGATTGCAGAAAAGTGGTCTCTTATTATGATTATGCCATTTATAGGCAAACCATCTAGGAAGCTATACAGGTGGTTATAAGGATCTGTATTAGCATAAATCCTTTAAAATGTTGCATAGCTGACACGTGGAAAGCATTTTGATCAGTCGATCACCTTTAAAAGGCAAAGCACATGTAGTTATATGCTAATATGCTATAACATGACACCTACTGCGTCACATTTAATGTATGAAATATAAGCAAGCAAAGATCACATTTCAAAAAGGTTCCTACAACGAGAAGCTTCTTCAGGGCCCATCCGGCTTCCACTTGCTTGGCATGATAAAGACATGGTGTAGTCGCATCTACTCGATCTATGGTAAGCATTGTTTGGATAAACCGATTCATAGTCTTGAAGTTCCTGCCCAGTAAGTTACAAGAGTGTCCTACTTTAATACCCTAAGCATGGCTCAGCCTCGTCTGGGTCTTCAACACTTTGCTTCAGAGCAATAGCTAACAACTTTGGTCTATCCCAGCTCGGACATTTTCGGCTTAGGTATCCACTACCTTGGACATCCCTACCTTGACTAGCTTCCATCCCAAACTTATACTCTTACCATGTCGGTACTGTAGCTAGGTTGGACTCCCATGTGTTAGATTAGTCACCCCTGAGTAGCTTATATATCTTTTCCCATTGCCTTTGCCTCGGCAATGAGACTGAGTGGGGGGCTAGTTGGCTTTGGACATGGGCCCCTTAAGTTCGACTAAATCTAATGTGTTTCGTGGCTTCAAGCACGCCCTTATAGGCTTAAGTCGTAAGCTTGTATTGACTAAGCCCAATAAGCTCTGCAGCGGCTAGAATGCATAAGATAATGATGAAACAACCATGTCTTAAATAAGTGAGATATGTCAGGTATAACGACCCCTCTTTCTTACACTTAATGGGGAAGATCTCTCTCACAAACTGACTTTCAACTATCGACTCTATTCTACTATAAATATCGGGTCACTATCCAATGGCAAATCTCTTTAGACTCTACACATCAAGCTTGCATATTATTCTAGATTACTTCCTACTTTCAAAAGCCCCACTGCTAATTTAAGTATAGGAATGATCATGTCGGACAACTTCCCAACATCCCTTCCCTATGTGTTGTTTTATAGGCCACTTACGTGTAGATTCCAAACATCTACCGACAAGAACTTAAAGACAACATACGTGTTAAAAGTTTATGAGTTTCATGTATTGTATTAGTACTATTGATTTTTTTTTTCCAATAAACAGGCTCACGAATCAAATAATTAAAACTACAACTTTTATGATTAAGATCATTCATACAATGTCAGTGATTGTTCATATTTGATTTTTTTAGCTCCACTTTCTAGTCTCTTTCACAAGCACACAAAGATACTAGGTGGATGATGATTTATTTGGGAAAATTTTTGTGTATGTGATAATTGTGAAAGGCTTAGACTATGCTAAGTCTTCGAGTTGTTCTACTATCTTAATAATACCTTTTTATGGTATGGAAATAAATTCTCTAAAATATTTTAGATAAAATTACAAATTTAATAGTTGAGATTGTCTCAAATTTTAAAGTATCAAATAATATCGTCATGATATCATTTTTTTTCCTATAATATTAACAATTGATTATACGTATCTATATCTCAAGAAGATAATTTTATAAAAACTTAAAAAAAAATAGCTTTAACAATTAATGATAATGTATAAAGAGAAATGATAAAAAACGTGAAAATTTAAATTGACCTCACAACACAAATGATTTGACAATATTTTTGTATGCCTTATTGTATTAATATATTACCTACCTCACAACAGTCCCATCCTGCATCGGTCATGCACTTGCATTTGTGCTTTTATTCGTGATTTGGATCCATTTTCTTAGTTGTACGTCCGTTGTACATAAAAATGATAGTACTTAAAAGATCGAGAAATAGATCAAGGGGATGCAAACTTTACTAACTTGGAAAGATAAAACTCTTACTATATTTATGCTGCATTCCCACAATTTGAAGAATTATAACTCTTTCTAAAAGATATTTTATCATTTCATATGAATGCACAAATATGTTATTAGCCATAAGTTTAAGACTGTTTTTCATTCATTAATATATATTATATTATTTAATAAATTTTATAAGATGACAACCTATGTTATATATACCTTAGTCATCATATCTTATTATGTGAGAGCAAATTTCAAAAAATTATTATTTATATCATACCTTAAAGTCTTCAATATAGATTCAAAACTTACTCAATCCAATAGCATATGCGTGAATACAGTATACAATACAAGACATTCCTGCTGATTCCTAATATGAATTTAAGTGTAGTGTTGTACCTATACCAACGCGATATAACGGTGTCTTGGAATATGGCATTGATATGACCCTTCCGCCTTTTCTTTCTTAAAGGCGGAGCATAACATTTCCATTTTCGCAATAATAAAATTGCGCCGACTAGAATATAAAATTTGCTGTCTTTTAATAATTTATATTAAATTGAAGGTGCTTCAAGGAGCCTAATTTCAAGGGCAACTCCACCTTACAATTTTATGTCTAATGATGTGTCTAGAGTTTGTGTCATATGGTGTGGGACAATGAGAATCTTTGTACCCAACATCCCTGATACAAAAGGCTCATGAAACTTCACCATATCTTTATAAATATATATAATGGATAAAAGCCTACATTAGAGGCATTATTTAAATCAAATAGGATAATGATGCCTACCTTTACAACAACTTCAATCGGTTTTCGGCGTTGTGCTAAAGTTATTTCACTTATAATTTCAAAACTATATGATTTGATTATATGTAGTCATTTCTTTTTTCCTGACTTTACTGAAAAAGAATGTTCAGAGAGTTATAGTCGATACTTTTATAGAAGAAAGAAAATTTATATTTAGTCGATAGATATTATACAGATATAAGGTGCAATTTTAGGTCCCGGTAAAAATTTATTAGAGTACTATATATGAAACTCAAGAACAACGAGAATAGTAAGACACAAATGATGTGACATAAAATGTAAATTTGTAGTACTTATAATGTATATAATCCTATAGTGACTACTTAAGATATAAAATTGTACATTAGCTATAATAACATTTATAAGAAAGCTTTTTTTTTTTTTCCTTTTCCTTTTTCCAATTCAAAGGTTTAATTCATTAAATATGAAATCACTACACTCATTACTGACATAAACTAGCCACACAATCCTTACGCATACCTAGCAACTACGATTAAACAAGCCCTAGAAGTAACTCTATCACAATATAACTCATCTTACTTGAAAGTACTAGACATAACTACTTCCCTAGTAGCTGTGCAGGCATAATCCATATAAAAATACAAAACTAGATTGGGTGGAGGTACACAAAGAAGCATTTCATCCATGTTTTCTTCGTCCCGGATTTTTGCCACCAGCTTATCCGCTATAACATTGATGGCATGTAAATAATTATTTAAACAATATGATTTAGCAGCAGCTTTGCAATCCATGGTAATATCAATCTTAAAACCCATCTTTTGGTAGTAAAAGAGACCCCAGTTAAAGCCCCACAACTCTCCTTTCAAAACGTTTAGGTAGCTAATTCATCTCACAAAGACGGTCATCCAATGGCTATTATCATCTCTCATGATTCTCCCAACTGTTGCTTCCTGTCTAGTGTCAATAATAGAAGCATTTGTTTTTAAGTTTACCCATCCTTCTTTTAGTTGTTTCCACCTGCAACTTGGTTCCTATGTTTTTTATTCTGGTTTTAGTCCTTTTTATAGCCTAGAGTTGATTGACTTTGTGTCTCCATTCTTGTTGGAAGTTTCCCAGTAGTGACCGCCCTTTGAAGATACTCTTGTTTCCGAATTTCCAGATTGTCTAGACTGCAAATGCAAAGAACACTGCTCCGGGAGCATGACTTGGCTGTCCTTTCCTCGCAAGCAGTTAGTAGCCAGCCAACTATTAAAAGGAGTGTGAAAATTTTTATCCTTGTTGGTGGCCATAATTAGGTTCTAAACTAAATGTATTTGGCTGCAATATCTGGGAGCATGCTCAGGATCCTCATTTTCATATCCACATTTGTGGCAATGAAAATCGAAGTTAGGAAACCTTATTTTGAAGTTATTTATTGTAGGCAGTTTATTCCTATATGCTCTCCAAAGAAATAATTTTATTTTAGGAGGCGAGGAACATGCCACATCCAGCTTGTATCATCACTTGAATTGTGTATTGCCCATGAGCTTGTTATATATTTCTTTGAGTTGAATGTTCTTTCTTGCATTGAGGGAGAAGCAATGCTCATCTTCCAAGAAATTTGACAAGTAAACTGATCCAATGTTCTTCCTAAGCCATTCTTGAATGGGGAAGCCAATGGCATCTTCTTTCCATTTCAATTTAGAGTTGTTGCATTCCTTGAGAGTCTTGCTTAGTGTTCCAATTCCAAGTGAGTGGGGGCCATGGAAGATCTTAGATAAAGGACTCCAAGTGGACCATGAGTCATTCTAAAACTTTATGTTAACTCCTTTTCCAATCATATATTCGCCATGCTCATGCAACCATGGTGGCTTGCTGCATAGTTCTTTCCAGAGATGAGATGTTCATGTGTTGTAAGCAACCATTCACTCCTTATGTGTCCTTTAAATTTTTCCTTGCAAGCTTGGGCCCATGCTGTGCTTTGATTTTTGAATTCCCACATTCGTTATTGACATGCATACCCTCTTTTACTTAAGTTGTCAAGTCGCAACCCTCCTTTGTCTCTTAGGTAATCATTACATCCCAATTTGTCCAATCAGTCTTTCTCGTCCTTTCCACCCCTCCCATGCGAATTTTCTAGTTATGGTATCTATTGTTGAATGATTACTTGAGGGAGGGTGGCTACCTGCATGAAGTAATTTGGAATGGACTGAATGACGCATCTGGCTAGCACTAATCTTCCAACCATGCTTAGCAATCTACCTTTCCATCAGCTCATTTTATATTTCAACTTGGTGAGCACTTAGTAGAATTGGTTGGGTTTTAGCTTTAGCCCCTTATCTAGAGGGTATCCTAGACAATTCCCGAAGATTTTATCTCTCGAAGCCCCAAGGTTGACTATATTGCCTCTCTCAAATCTTCTCTTATATTCTTGGAAAAGAGGAACCTTGATTTTTAAACATTGCATTTTAGTCTTGACCAAAATTCAAATGTATCTCAAGTACGTTTGATGGCGATGGCAGATTATGTTCTGGCTTTAGCCATTAGAACAATATCATCTGCATAGAGCAAATGAGTAAATTTCATTGTAAAGCCTTTGAGCCTTATAGCTCTCCAATGTCCATCTCTCAATTCCTTTTCAATCATTCTACTCCACATCTCCATTACCATTATGAAGTTGTAAGGAGATAATAGGTCTCCTTGGCGTATGACTCGAGTGAGTTTGAAAGTTTCGATGCAGCTACCGTTAACCAAGACTTCAATTAAGGAAGTTGTGAGACAATTCATGATAATCTCATTTAGTTGCATGAACGAATTCATTGCTTTGAAGGACCAATATCTGAAGTCCCGCTGAAGCTTATCAGAGGCGTTTTCTGAATCAATTTTGAGGAGCATCCATCCTTCTCCTCCTTTCCATTTTGTTGCTGCTATGCAATAGCTCATTTAATTAAATGATATTGTCCACTGCATTTCTGTTTGGTAAGAAACTAGCTTGACAAGGATGAATTGTTGTTTCCTATATAGGTCCAAGCTTGTTCACTATGATTTTAGTTATTAATTTGTACTTTGAATTGCAAAGGCTTATGGGACTAACCTGGATAATTCATTTGCCCCTATTTTCTTTGGAATTAGCACAAGTAAGATGGAGTTTAGATCACCCGGTGAGGGGTTTCCTTCGAATACACCTTGGATTATGTTCATAATGGATTTTCCTACAACGTCCTAGCAGAATTTGATAAATTGACAATGAATCTTGTCCTTCCCCTGGGCCTTCCATGGAGCCGTTAAGTTCAGTGGGATAAGAACCCCCTCTTCTTTTACGCCTTTGGTAAGATAAAGGGAAAGGTTCCTATCAAGGTTAGACTCTTAAGTATTTCAGGATATTGGGGGCCAACTAACTTCCATTTTTTGGGTTTGAAAGAGCTTTTTGAAGTGATTGGATATGAGATTGTTCAACTCTACAAGTTCAACGACCAAATTCCCTAAGGTATTCTTTAATGCTAATATCCTCTTTTTGCTTCTTCGTTTTAAAGCCGAGGCATGGAAAAATTTGGTGTTTTAATCGCCAACCTTTAGCCCACTTGCCCCTTCATTCCCCTCAAAATTTCCTCCTTATGTAATAAGATGACTTGTTGATCTCTTAATTCTTTCTCACGGTTAACTAAGAAAATATTGGGATTCTGACATAAGGCATTTTCTATTCCCTTACATCTAGCTAGCAGTCTTTGTTTTTTTTTCCTCCTTTTCCTGTATGTCCAAAGACAACTTTGTTCCAATGTGTTGCTCTCTTTACAAATTCTTTTGTTGCTAAGAGGTAATGATGACCCATGTCAGCCCAAGTTTGTTGCACAATTTGGGGAAAAGAGGGATGAGTTAGCCACATGGGTTCGAATCTGAATGGTTTTTTGTTTCCACTCCTAACTTAATTCATATAATCATATTGGTAACTAGTAGGATGGATCTATAGTTTGATGACCATTTCTGCAGATGAAATACAGTTGTGTTTGGGAGTAGATCTTTCCAATGATAGTTCCTAAACCCTCTGTTTATCCTGGCTCGTTTCAGTCTACTTAATTCTCCATGTTTGGACAAGGTGAATCTTGGCCCGACTAACCCAGGTCGATTAAACCGCACTTCGCAATAAAATTTGTTAACATTTAAGCTCTATGTTGGTCTACTTTTCTGCCATCCCATTTTTCATGTTCACTCAATATTTCATTAAAATCACCTAGAACACACCATAATTTATCCTTGATTGTCTGGGGGTAATGTTTTAATGAGTTCCATAAGTTCCTTCGAATGTTTAAATTAGGATAGACATATACTCTAGTAAAAACCAAGAACAATTTATGTCGTGAATGTCTTATAAGAAAGTTATCTTCCCATAAGAACAACATTTGAAAGACATTACAATTTTCAGTATTTAGAAGCTTTAAAGTTGCCACTCATGACACAACATACGAGCTATATTAAAGTGCAACCATTCTTCTCATTTAACGCAATTAAAAGTTAATATTGCCTATATTAAACTGCCAATATTTTTCTCATTTAGTGTTAATTTAATGTTGCCTCTTATGAATTGACATAGTAAGCGTTCTATATCTTTACTTCTTTTGTCATTTAATGCCAATTTTAAATCGCTAATAATTGTTTAGTCATTTCTTAGAAAAGTAAATCTTAAACAAATAAAGTTTAACTAAAAGCCCCAATAATTCTATTAGCACTATATAACATCTATATTATTAAAGCAAATGAGACGGGTTTCAGTGTTTTTTCCTATTTTTCCAAACCGCTCCTTTCATAATATTAATATTTCATATCATTTATTATTTGTACTTTTACAACATATTATTTCTCTAAGGTTATAATAGCTAATTTTCCTAATTCATTTATTTTCTACCTTTTGATCCATTATCTTTTTCTTTTGTGTTATTATTAGATTACTTAATTTTTTCAATTAATTGATATTAATGATTCTCAAATTTAATTATCATAATTTACACCAATAAAATTAAATGACCATTAAAATTCCTATTATATACGTGTTATTCTTATATATAAATGCAATTTTCATATTCGTTTATTCAAATCCAATTATCATAATCCTCTTATTCGCTCATTTTGTTATGTTTAATGTATCATTTTTAATGAATTATTTTTATTTTCTCTTTTAGAGCATCAAGGAAATTTTAAAAAGAAAATGTCCATCTTGATCTTGAAGATTTTCTTCTTTATGATATGAAGTCCACAAGTCAAATTAAAGTTTGAGGATGCCGATTAAAGGAATTTTATGATATATTTTCTACAATTTTTATTGCAAATAAATAAAGGAACTATTTTTTCTCTTATTTACGAACTCAATTCATATTTGAAAAATATATAAATATAGCTATTTGTTTTTAAGGACCTTGATGTATCAAAAGGAATGCAAAAAAATAGTACTATATAATAATTTCACTAGAAAAAAGAAAGAAAAAACCATAATTTATTATTGTCTTTTCTTTTTTGTTTGATTTTAATTTTACGAGTTACTATGAATATTTTGCTTTTAGTACTGATGAAATTTTATGCTATATTCAATTTTAATTTTTCATTGGACGTGTTTCTATTCAAATTTGATTTCTATATTGGTGTATCTTTGATTTATATGTCATATGGGACAGTTCTTAATTGTAACACCCTAGACTCAAGACGCTACAATCTGCCGTCTATCCTTAGTATCTAATGACACATTTAGGCTCTAACTATATTTTTATAATCTTCAAAACATTTGTTTAGCCACCAATAATAATAAATAAATAAATCTCTATACTCAAATTTAAAGCAAATGACTTCCAAACTACTCATTGCAATATAATAAGCTAAACAATTACAACCTAGCTATCCTTCCTCTTTATGCACTAACAATGCATTTATTCCTAAACTCTAAGGTCTTTAACATTTAAACTTTTTAAGTACCTAAAAAAAAAAAGTTCCTAAAGGGATGAGCTAAAAACCCAATACGTAACACCACATATACATGCATATGCTACATAACATCCTAAACACATGCACCTAATGCAAAATACATATCACAAATAACTCAATTTAATTATCTCTTGATTTAGTTCACCATACAACATAAGGGTACTTATAATCCTACTCATACTTAATCGTATATAAATTTATAAATATACACCTAAGAACTACCACCATCCAACCCAAAATTCTTAAATTGGGAATTGCTATTACAGGCCCCATCTAATATGGTGCCGGGAACTGCCACCTCTAGCCCCGATATCTCTAAGTCTACCTTAGATTATTTTGAAACACGACTTTACTAAGGATAACATCACATATCGATCATCAGGGTATCTTTTGGGGTTTTATTGCCACCAACCCTATAAACTCCGTAAATTTAGTTATTTGAGGGTATAATCGAATTTTAGTACTGTAGATAATCCTACAAGTCAATAAGGTTAAGTAAGATAAAAAAATTTATTAAATTATGAAATTGAATATATCATACGTAATAAAAACCTTAGAAATTTGATCAAAACCTAAATCGCATATAAAAACTCTAAACCCAATGTATGCATAAATACCTCAAATTAAACTGGAACTTGATAAAACCTCTAAAATTATAAACCAAAGTGTATAAAGTGGATAATTATACCCTAAAATGATTAAAAACCTAATAGAATACGATTATCGACCAATATGTGTAATCGCGTAAAATTATTAACAAACACGTTGAGATAATCCTCGAATATTATAAACGTAACAGGTAACAAATTAATTAATAAATTTTCTAAAATTATGAATATTATTTCATAATTATTAATAATTCTATAATTTTATATTTAGAAAAATCAAATTCATCATTCTTAATTTTCTTCTTTTCCCTTTTCCCTTTTTCCTTTCTTTTTTCCTTTTCTTCCTTTACTTTTTTCTTTCTTCCACGTAACTTCATCTGAATTTTTCGGCTGCCAATTGTTTGAATTAGTTTTCCACATGTGACTAAATATGTGGCATAAGATAAGAGGATTAAGATAAAGTAAAGTCATATCATCTTATCTCCTCTTTCTTTTCCTTGTTTCTTTTAATTCTTTTTTCTTTTTTTACTTTTCCTTTATCCCTTGCAACCAACTATACATATACATATCTTATAGTTATTTATTTATTTATTTTTCTTTCTTCACTTTACAACACATGAAAAAAACACACACATTTTCTATCACTTTCCTTTTTCCTTTTCTACCTTCACTCTTCTTCTTATTTCTTTTCCTTGAACCATCACTTAACAACTTGATTAATAATCTATTTCTATAGTACTTTGCATCAATTTTAAGAAGAGGAAGAGGAGTCTTTGATCTACCAATATTTAAGACATCAACAAGGAGTAACTAGTTAGTATACATATTGTATTTGATATTTGTAATACTCATTTGATGTGTATATTTTTTTTATGTTGTATATGTATATTGTAGTATTATGTATTTGGGGGATTTGTAAAGTAAAGTATATGTAATGTAATAATTCTATAAAAGTACACCATGTACACATTTGGAAGTTCTGAGTATAGTTCTTATTCCATTATTATTATTATTATCATTATATATATATATATATATATACACACACATATATGTATGCATCCAAATATAAATATGTATATAGCATAATTATATATGTATAGTATGTAGTATATTTAATTTTATGTTAAGACTTTACATATGTACATGTGCATAAATAAGGTAAAAGAACATATGTATAAAAGTGTATGTAGAAGTATAAAAATATGTATACTAATAGTATAGTATATGTATATGCCTAAATAGTATATGTACAACATACTAAAATACTAAATCATTAAATAAAGTAAGATAATATATATATATATATATATATATATACATGTCGTGAGCATTATAGAAGGAAATTGGATTAATTTTAAAAAATTTAGTAAATTATAATAATATATATATATTAAGTAAAGTTACAAAATAGGAAAAAGTAAAAAATATGAAAATTACATGAAAGTGACATGTGAAACAATCCTGAATTGTCATGTCGGCACGTAATATATATTTTTAATTAAATTCGTAATTATTAATAATAATAAAATAATTAATTACTTAGGAAATTATTAAAGTAAGAAAAAGTCAATTAAATAAGCATTTAACTCTAAAAATAGCAAAATTGTTATAAAATAGACTCAAAAATAATAAAATTTCAAAAATATAAAATTTAGATATTTATTAAATCATAAATCTATAAAGAAAAGCTTAAAATAATAATTTATAAATAATTAAGTCAAAATAATAAAATCCATAATATTTTTAGACCATCATAAAAAAAAAATAAAGGTTACAACGTCCAAAAAAGACCCAATTACATGAAAGTACATCCAAAAACGATAAAAATCGATTATAAGTTCATAAAAATTAGTGTTAAAATAAAATAATTATACGCAATTGAAAATTTAAAACAAACCGAGAAAAAAAAATAATAAATAAATAAAAGATTAAAGTTAAGTTATGTTTAAACTATACTTAAGTTATATTGGGAAGCTAGGTAAATAATAATAGATATTTAGTTAATCGATAAATCTAGTTTTTCAGAATACTTATAGATTTATTTATCTTTTAGATACTCAATTATCAAGAATTGGAAATCCTTAAGGATTGTAGAGTATGCATTAACCCAAGTGAGAAAGTTTTTATGATCTACTATTTAATTACTATTTGTTATTTCTATGCTGCTTATTAGTTAATATTAATTGTTATTAAATGACCAATTGCTTTGTTTACTATCATACATATGATCACTCTCTTAAATTGGTAAATTTAATTATTTAACTAAAATAACTAGTTGCATCTATTGCATGTCTATGATTCAATTAGTATACCTAATGAAAAATGTTAGCTTTGCAAATTTTTTAGAAAAGTATTTTTGGAAAATTTTTTTTCCAATCTTAAATATATTTTATATGACTTTTATGAGAGCTTGTCGTGCTCGTGAATGATATTTTTATCGTTAAGGTAAAGATAGCATAACGTCTCCAATGGTTTGCGAAAGGACTCGCATAGTTGTGCCTGTAGAGCCTTAGATATATTTTGATAGCAAGAATATTCGCTTTGTGTGCTTGAAGGGCCTTAGATGTGTTCGGTGGATGAGCCCGAGTTAGGGTCCACTTATATTAATTTCTATTTTTGGCTAGGGTAATAGTCGAGTGTCACCTAGAAGGGTAATACCCTCAAGCAGCCTTATGTGGTTAAGGTGAGGTGCTCCGTACAGGTATGTACGAAAGATAATTCATATATAGATGACGTAAATTTACACCTTCTATAGTTTTGGACTCCTATAAATGTATTATTTACATTTACTACATATGTATTCATTTCGCTTATAGATAGATTGTATGGGTGCTAATAATGTTTGATAACTTACTTGAAAGATAGTAGTGAGAAATGAACTCATTGAGCTGTAGTTTGCTCTATAGTTTCTTTTACAGGTTCATTTAAGCAAAGGTCGAGGAATATCTTAAGAGCAGAGTACAAACTTAAAAAAAGTTTGATAATGTTAGAGTTGATTGAAATATATATAGTTGATATAAAAACAATTGATGTAACAAATGTTTATATAAGATTATGTATAATATAGGATTTCTTATAAATTATTAAATTGTTTTACCTTATCTTAGCATTTGGTAGGAGATATCAATTCTCTACAGTTTTAATAGATTATGGAATATCGGATATTTATAGTCATTTATAGTTTATAATAAGTTAATTAATTAAAAATTGAAACCTTAGTGATTAATTGTTTAGAGTTTTACAATATTTGACTTGCAATCTCTGACTTTCAAGATAGTTTTCATATCATGAGTATACACGTAATATGAAAATTTTAAATAATTCTATTAGACCTATGATAGACCCCTAAGTTGAACCAAACACGAGTAGTACATAGATTATTTAAACTCGAGTGTTTGATTAATCCATTTTGTTTTCTAACCTACCAAGCACAAATAACACTCATAATGTCCCGTACTTGTGACGGTAGAAACAAATTGGTAATTTAAGCAATCCAAACTACCGCCTGTTCAATAAATATATTCTAAGTTAGTATTAACTCTAGTAATTAACTATCGTTTTATTTAATTTATTCGGCTTACATACATACGTGTATAAATACATATCATAATAATATGCTTAGATTAAATACAATATAGTTAATAGAGATAAGTTGATTAATTTATTTAAATAGAGATGATGGGTATGAAACTTAGTTATTAACCTTGACTATGTCGTACTCCACTCATTATGCTAAATATTAGACAGATATTGACGTGGGAAGACTAACTAAAGGCATATTAAGATATTAAAATATAATGTCACTTGGTTGGCTTTGTAATAGGAAGACTTGCGGCCAGAAAGAAAATAATACAATACGTAAAGGATTAAACTAAACAAATTTTTATATAACAAGGAATAAAATATAATATTACCATGATGATTTCCTAGATATTGATTTTGCGACATTTTCCATGGAGTACACAGCACTGACCGATGACAATCTTTTCCGATCTCCATTCTTCTTCATCCTTTTTATTATTTTTTGTTTCTTTTCATAATACACACACACACAATTTCGACACTACTTCAATTATCTACAACCCCTCCATGATCAGCCATGGACACTACAGCGTCGACATTCTCTGACCTTTCCTTCCATACGTATATACATACCTTCTCCACCTTCATCTACACACAACTTCCACTTACTAAAACTGTTTATCACCAAGAACGAAGAAAGAATCACAACTGTAAGGTTACAATACAAGAGCTCCATTAAGATGAAAACGAAAACAACCATGCTACATCTGTCCACAATTGTGGCTATCGATTGCATCATCACAATTCACCATTACCGGTATTGTCAACTTAAAAGGATCAACTTCACAAAATAAAGGAGAAACAGCACCTACTTTGGAAAGAAAGTAAGGTTTTACACCACACACGTGCAAGAATTTGAATCAGAAAGCCTCCTCTCTCAATGTTTTGCACCACATGCTTTGTTTTCTTGTTACGATAGCTCTTAGTTTTCAGCAAGACATTAACTTGAAACTGCTTAGATAAGGGCCAAGGCAGTTATGGTACGAGGATTAGAAGGTTAGAGGGAAAAGTGGGATACGTATTTTTTCATAGGAGAAGTGGGTTCGAATTTTATTTATTTAATTTTAATTTTTTTTTTTTTTTTTGTGAAAAGTACCCTTTCCCAAGTCTTTCCTTCAAAAGATTTTTATTATATAACTGCATAAGTATATCTTTTTGAATATTACATTAATAATACTCAAATTTTGTCTTTCATGTTATTCTACCTTATTATTTTTATATTTGTTCCATCAACTCAATCAATTTTCAATTATTTTATTGATAATAATGATGATCAAACTTAATTGTCATGATTTCCACTAGAAAATTGAATCAACATTAAGACTCCTATCATATATGATTTACTCTTTTATGTAATGCAATTTTGATATTCTCCTATTCAAATGCAATTATCATAATCCTTGTACTCATAGGTTATCTTAATGTTTAATATATTCTTTCTAATTAAATTCTATTTATTTTCTTTTATAGAACATTGAAGAAATTTTGGAAATAAGACAACCTTGAAGATTTTTTTAATCATAGGAAGTCCAAAATCAAATTAAAGTCCCAAGATGTCAAGTAAAGGTATTTTATGATATATTTTGTGTAATTTGTTACAAATAAGTAGATTGTTTTTTTCTCTTATTTATGAACTCAATTCATAGTTAAAGAACATATAGATATGGCTTTTTTAAGGATATTGATGTATTAAAATGAATGTGAAAGAGTTATATAATGTAATAATTAAATTGGAAAAAGAAAGGAAAAATCATAATTTGTTGTTCACTTTTTTCTTTTTGTGATTTTAATTCTATGAGTTACTATGAATATTTTACTCTTAATACTGATGAAGTTTTATACTCTATTCAATTTCAATCTTTCATTAGTTATGCTTCAATTCAATTCAATTTTTATTTTGGTTTTTTGTGATTCATATGTTTATTAGATAACTCTTAATAATAATCAAATTTTATCGTTTAGGTTATTCCATCTTATATTGTTTTAACATTTGTTCGATACTCAATCAATATTCTATTACTTTAATAAAAAGTTTAATTACAACAAAAAACTAATTTTACATAATCTACGTGCACATGACATGCCTTTAATCACCATGGTTTATAAGCATTAGAGCATTCATATTACTAGGTATGGCAATCCACTAAAGTTTATTGAATTAAATAAAATCCTCAATATAAGCCAAAATATATAAATTTTATGATGTTTTCCTATGAATATATAGAAAAAGACTATGGAAAATTATTCAATGGAAATGAGTCATGCATGCTTAATATTTTGGATGAAAGGTGCATCTATAGTCATATTACATATATTAATTTTTTGGTGTTAGCATGATATCTTATTTTAGGACAACAATAAACTTCTCTTTTTCCTGTTTAGTTTTTATTAAGTATGTACAAAAACATTTTATTTTAAAATAACTATTTAATGTGCCTTCCCTCCATTTAGTTAATTTTTTAAGTATGCTTTGAAATAACTTTTATTTCTACCAGTAGTTCTCACATTGTATACAGTCTCAATAAGGATGAAAATAAGAATATTGTATGCGTGAATTGTAAAATGATAAATATTACCTTTTTGTTTCATTTCTTCTAAACCCTATCATGTATGTGTGATAAAATGACCTTTTTCCTTTTTTAAAGCTTTGTCTTCGTATGAAGTAACTCTATAATCTTAACTTTATAATGTGATTCCGGTACTAGATCAAAATGGATTTTACAATATTTTAGAAGTGACTCATAAAAGTATTATCTTCTTTGGTTATGTAAGATTTAAAAAAAATTAACAAACTCATGTATTAAGAGCTTTATAACTACCTTAATAGATAATATTTATTTTTGAGAGTAATACTCATATCACTATATATATATATAATTAGTTATTTGTTTAATTTATACCATTAAGGTCAAATCTCCTTTTTTATTGCCTTATATATTTTATCTTAAAATATCAAAATGAGTAAATTGCCTTCAACCTCATTTTTAATTGATAGCTACTTTCTAGATACTTATGAAGAGAGAAGACAATTATTAAGCATTGTAAGTTTTTCATAATTTATATGAGTTGTATAGTATTGATTATTAAAATTTTATGTAAAATTAAACATTCTCCCATGATAAAAATTTAACATTCTTCCATAAAATAGAAAAGAAGTGACAAAGATATAGCTTTCAATAAAGGAAAGGATTTTTAATCTTCCATATAATTAATTTAAAATTATTAACAATTCATATTTATGCATTTAATGTTTCATTTTTATGCGCAAATTGTGGATGCATCATATGCTACTTGAAAGTATAAAATTATCATAACAAAATTTAAAAAGGGAAATCTAATTTCTTGTGTTTGGTCAAGGTATCTTTCCATCTTTAGCATATCCGTAAGGATCTAGTCATAAATTCCTCCAAGGGGCAATATCACATCAAAATATAATAGCAATAAAATAATAAAATGTTAAAAAAGCAAATGTAGGCTCTCAACACGTTTAAGATTCCATTTGGGTTTGCATAAATTACAACTTTATTTTATCAAAATCTAATGTCCTTTAACATAAAACATAACCCAATAATGATAGTTTTGAAGAAAAACACATGGAGGACTCTAGTAAAAATAAATCTAGAATGGAATTACAATTTTGAATTTCATTTTATTTTTTTTTATATTTGGAAGTGTTTTTAAAAGGTAATTCATTGAAATAAGTAATTCTAATTTTAAGAAAGAGTTCAATTCTATTTTTAAAAGGTAAAATTATAACTTTTTTTACTCTTATTTTTATTTTTTGGTTGAAAATGGAATATTTATTAAAGATTAACAACATTATAGACCAATATTGGATGATCTAGAGACATAATTATGAAAAAGAGAACGGTCAAAGGAAATAGGGAATTAGGATCCCTAAAATCTTTGCACATCCTCTTCTTCGCATGGGATGTAACCTAGTTTGTACATGTATTTGCTTTTCTATCAATAAAATGAAAATATCAGAAAGAAAACTATCTTTTTAATGGGGAAAAAAAAAAAGTGTCTTCTACAATGGCTAATGTCTTGTACAATTAGTTTATACTTCCAAGGAATTGAACAATTAGAAACTAATAAACTGTCTAGCTCCACTCGAATCCTAGACCGGTCGGTTGACTTTGCAAGGATTATCCTCTCGCAGAGTACTGCTGCTTCAAAAACCTCAACATCTTGGAAGAAAGAAGGTTTTTGCCACAGTCGCTACCAAAGAATAATTGAAATCTCGGGCATCGCGTCCACATTTATCTTGATACAATCGACTAATGGACATTACTAGATCTACATATTTTGATCCTCGGCATATTCTTCATTATTACAATCGTTAAGCTCTGTAAAGGTAAGACACTTTACGGTCAATACCCTACACTAAGTTAGACTCAAGTAAAGAATTATTTGTTCTTTTAATGACAAGTGCAGGTAATGGATTTATATGACAAAAAAGAAACTCGCACCTATGCTTCCACACATGTTAAATAATAAAAAAAAATATTTGCTACACAACACTAGATAGCGGGATCCTTTGAATTACATTAACAGTCTACTAATAAAAGAAATATCGCAGTTTCTGCATGCTCCATTGCCTTCTACTTCATCAATCGAGTCAGACACTGGTAGATTAGGGTTAAAACGATGGGTATAAACAAAGGCCTGGCATGTGAAATTTCTAGAATCCGTCGATCACTGGCCACTTATAATAAGCTGTTCTTTTCCATGTAGAATGTTTGTCCAGCACCATGAATCCCTGGATCCTTTTAAAGCCTGCAAGAAAGATGAATTATAAAAATAAATGCCTTTTAGGATACGGACCTAAAAGGCATTCGGATTTGCGTGCACTCTCTATGCAAGATTGGCAAGGTGAGGTTGAATTGAAATTAATTAAATCTTAAGCCTAACCCTCCTCTTCTGTTAAGAATAGTCAACTTATCCCAACTCAACCAATGCAGTTTCCTCTCCTTATTTATTTGACCCTACCAGTATTGTCCTATCACCAAATTTACACTCTCTACACCATTTGGAGAGAACTTAAAACAAGTCATGGAGTAGTTTGGAATTGTACCTGCTACCGCCTTAATTAAAACCTCTCTTCTTACATTTGATAGAAGGCACCTCTTCAAACTCTTTAGCTTGGTCCCTATTTTCTTCTTAACAAACTTGAGAGCCTTATATTTCTGCCCCTATATTGTAAGCAAACCGTGATATTTACCCGAATTGACCGCCAAAGGAAGTTGGAGTCCACTGCATATTTCTTTCAAAATCACAAGCGAGGCATTCTTGCTGAAGAAGATACTAGATTTTTGAAAATTTACTCTCTGCCCTGATGTTGCGTAGTAACCCTGAACAACATCTTTAAATTCCTGTACGTTTACTTTAGAAACTTCATAAAGAATCATCGGCAATGAGAAGGTATGACGACTCATGACAAAATTGCTTCATTCTCGTCCCAGCTAGTCTACCCTCACATATGGCTTTCTCTAGACTTCTCGGTAGCATTTCTGCCACCAAAATAAACAAATATAATGACAGAGTGTCACCATGCCTAAGACCTCTCAATAGTAAAACCTTGCCTGCAACCTTTTCATTTACCAAAATTCTATAAGAAACAATAGAGACACATTACAGAAACCAAGACATAATAAAACTGCCTTAAGGAAATCCTATTCGATATGGTCATAAGCTTTGTTCCTGTCCAGTTTAAATCCACAAAAAGTTTTGTTCCTATGTTGCCTAGTTATCAAAAAATGAAATGCTTCGAGAGTTACTACTATATTATCATGAATTGACCTCCTAGAGATGAATGCCCTTTGTGGTTCTAACATAAGACTATGGAGTTTTGGCTTGAGTCTATTGACAAGAACGCGAGAAATAATCTTAAAGTTGAAATTGCAAAGCCTAATGGGCGAATATGACTTAACTTTTTGAGGAGAAATAGTTTTAGGAGTAAGAACAATGTCAGTGTTATTTATAGAAACCGATTAGCAACTATTTTGAAACATACTGATTTTACAATTCGGTTCAAATGCTAGATCTGATGTTGTTATAATTAAAAGGGGAATTAAGAAAGAAATCAAGGAGTACACTACTGAGTTTCTCTTCACTTTAAATTATTTTTCTAGAACATTTTAATATATGTAGATATATGTATTTTTTAGATTTATGTAAGAAAATTACATGAGATATCATCTTAGATTTATATATATTACAAAATTAAATATATATATATATTTAATTTTGTACATGTTATCCTACATCATATGTAAAAAAAAAAATTCAATAAACATTACAAACCACATATTAAATACTAATAAAATATTAATATAACTATTAATTGAAAGAATAATTTGCAAATCATTTACAAGTGTGATTTATATACTATATATATTAATATTTATATATTACAATGTATAATATGTGACAATTCTTTTCTTTTTTTTCAGCTGGGAGACATCCCATCCCAAAACAAACTATTTCGATTTAAAAAATTTCCCAACAGAAGCAAAACTATAAAACCAAAAATTCTATTTGATTTGGTTTTTCGATTTCAGATTGTCATGCAAATGTCTAGTCATGCACGTGTCGAGTCTAGATAATAGATGGGGGAAGCCGAGGCTCCTATGTACGGACGTGTCCAGGAGCGTCGCTTCACTTATTAATGCCCCATTTATTTTTGCGCCAAAGGGATAAAAAGGCCGAACTACTCTTGGTTCTCATCAAGAATGCGAAGCGGGCCTGTGATACTTTGTGAGGCCCAACAAGAAAGCCCAAGCACAAAGTCAGGGAATATATGTTGGACCTTTGGATTTTATGAGCCTTACATATTTAAAGTGTAAAATACATAAATAGACCATGTCGTATGTATATAAAAAACTTCCTATTGCACGTATATGTATATATACCGGTATAAAGTCAAAGGAAATCAAGGTTGGCTCAATTTTGTTTGAATATATCCGAATATGGACCACATATACATGTCTAATGGAGCATCAGAATACTTTTGTTGTTGATGAACCGAAATCCATCTCTTGTTGCTATTTTACATGATTATATTCATACATTTACTTCGTTCTAATTGGTTGTTGGATATACATTTTTTGTTTATTTTTCTTCCCCCGCAACGAGATATTAATTGATAAAGCCTCACATTATGTTATTTCACTTTCAGTCTTGGAGAAGCTTATGATATTTGATTTAATTAAATTGGGTGAACAATTCGAATGGAGACTTGCTTACGCCAACCTAATAAAATCTATATTCAAAGCATCAATTAATAATAATATATAATTTATGTCTTTAATTCGAACTCTTTCTTATTCTTACATTATGTTTTTTAAAACAATGATGAGCATTTGACCTTAAATCATCTTCATTATAGATTTTAAGATAACCTGATGAGCGTATAAATTCTTTTCATACATTTTAATTTGAAAATTCTATTAATCACTTAATCACAAAATGTAGCAAATATAAGTCATGATACTAATTTGAATTCGTAACTTGATGTACATTTGACTATTTACCAAGAAGTGGCCTGAAATGATGGGTCATCCAGTGAAACCAACATGAATAAGTTCCTGTTACATTTATCAAATTTATTAGTATGTATTTTATATTACAAACGTTAAGTTCTGTAGCTTATCATACATATGGAGAAATTATGAAGTATACACTAGAATTTGGAACCTATAATATATTGGATATTGGTTCTAGGAAAGCTTTAGGACACGTACAGCCTCTATATCTAACTATGTGACTAATGTTCTAAAAATTTGGAATTGAAACCCATCCTATACTTCAAATATTCATCTTAGATTCTCTCCAGCCTCGAACTATACAAGATCAGACGGAAGGATATATTGACTGATAAGTTCCAATGCTTACCGCTCATGCATAAAATTCAATATTATACACTTGCTATGGTATATTTAACAAGTATCACTAAAATCGAACTCTTTAATAATGTTTGGTTTCAAATGCATTACAGAACGAGGACAATAGCACAACACAACATAAAAGGAATAACATGACACAAGTTTTCTTTAACCATATTTGTAGCTTTTAGTACAACACAATTATTTTCTTTCTCTCTTTCTCTCTCTCTGTTTTTTTTTTAAGTTTTATTTTGTATTTTATGAACAAGTGATACACGAGAATGGTGATTTTGATTATCATACCATTTGTGATATTATATATTTGTTTTAATTATATTTTCACATTCCATTGTCATTATATCACTATTGTTGTCACCAGTAATGCTATTGTATCACTATCTTTACTATAATACCTCCACTTATTAATATTGAACTACATGTCTAGCACTATTGTGTTGGCTATTGTTGCATTGGTAGTTGCAATAGTTATGATAAGGTAGTAGCTATGTGATATAACAATTATGATAGTGTTGTGGTGCATTGAAGGAATTACTATAACAATTATAGTGAATGTGTTAGTGGCAGTAGTGGCAAAGTTGCAACAATAGTAACAATAATTTAGTATAATGATAATGGTTGTAGAGGTGGTGTAGGGGATTTTTGAGGTGGTAACACTGATGGTGAATGTGTTGTGGTGGTAATGGTATATGATGGAGGTGTGATAATAATATAGTGATGTTGATAGTAATTTGATGCAATGTGGTGATGAAGGTGGTGGTAGCATTAGTGGTGGTGGTGGAAATAGTACTTACCTACTTATAAACATGTAGGCCTTTTGATTCTAAGCATACCCTATTCAATTAGCAAACCAATTTAATAATTGGATTTCTAAAATTAATAGTTTAACTTTTATACATCACTATTTACTTGTTCTAATCTCTTACCTAATGTTCAATCCCTCCTCCCACACTTTACCCCAATCCCACTCTCTCTTTTGCCATATATTGTTGTTGCTTTCTTTGGTCTCGCTTGTCACCATCATTCTCTTTAGAATTACCATCCTTGTCCATTTTGACTAAGTTTTTCTATAGATAACACTCATAAATTTTGATTTCCTCCTAAAGTCCAATTTCTAACTTTAACAAACCCATTTCCTAACATACCTTATTTAGACTTTGACCACTTTAGTGAAAATGAAATCTCCGAGTATGGTTAATTAATAAGAATCAAATGTTCTTGAGCTATGATGCTATTGCACTTGTCCACACATTTAGTCTAGAAATAACAAGCTATCTTTACAATTGCTTTTACATATTTCGACACAGTTTCAACTATTAAGATTCAGCAAATTGAAGATGATACTAACATCAAATTTTTTAAGATAGAGACTTGATAGCAATACATTTATTTTAGAGTTTCCCTTCAATCTATAAATGGATTTTATCTCAAACACAAAATATGCTGATTAAATATAACTTGGACAATAGGTTTAGATTCTAAACATAGTTGATAGATGGGTCATGTTATATATTTGAAGGATTTAGATATGAATGTTAAAATGAAGCGGCAGCTCTAATAAGCTCATAGATGCAGGCTGTGATAATCACTCAACAACAGCAATAATTGGATACATTTATGCGTATTATATATAATTTTTTACGGTTTCGTTTTCAATTTGGTCCCAAATTAAATGCCAAAATTGTCTTTGCTTCATGTCATGGAGTTCTCTGTCGTAGCATCTTATGACGAGAGTTCGATTCATGTGTCTCTGTCGAAGCAATTGATAACGCAACCTTAGAATTTAAAAACAAGCTCCGGCCCGATGCACAACGAATCGAATATATGTTCAAAGAGGAAATAGCATGTCTATAGAAGAAAAATAATTATAAAATTGAACCTAAAGAAAACAGATGTGCCTTAAATATCAGTCTTCCCATCATATACACGTTAAGAGTAACTGAAAGATAGCCCGCGGGTGTGGGGGGCGGGCTGGGTGGGGGTGTGGGGTGTGGTTTGGGATTGGAGATGGGAAATCAAAATCACTACATTACGATAAATAGTTTTTTTTTTTTCTTTTAAATTTTAGACTTGGAGTTTAAATTTGTTATATTTTATACTTGTTCAAACTTTAACCTGTGAATTCATGCATTTAACATCTCTTAATATCATTCTATATATCAAATTTTTATTTGTCAAAATTACTACTTTTTTTTTATAGAAAAATGTCATGCCAAGTGCACAGTGTAAGTATAAACTAAGAGAGATGCAGTTATGAATTTAATTAATAAAAATTTTATTGTACGTTACATTTACCTATTTCAAACTTGATGCAAAATTAGGAACAAATAAGCTTTTAACATTGTTCTATTGAAACGGCATGCACAAACAGAAACAGAAAATCCATACATTAATTGTGAATGAAAGGTCTATGTAAGTCGTAAACTTTTGGGTTTTGTAGCTACTCTCAAAATGCTCAACAATGGACTTTTAGAAGCTTCTAATTCTCCAACAGGCCGCAATATTTCAGGGTCAGACCTTGAGCAATGAGCACTTAGGTTATGTACTCTTGGACATGATCCCAGATTTAGTACCACCTTCTCTCTTGTCAATGATGGGTTGACTTTCTTGCAAAAATTTTCTCGGAAAGTGAGCTTTCAAATGAGACGTCAAGGAAACCCTTTTTTGTTTGATTGGAAATTTACGGATTTTAGAAAGTTTCGGAAGACACCAACAACTTGCGGAGAGAAAGAACAAATCGTGTGTTGTCTGCTCTCGTCCATTACAAGACGAGCATCCCTAAGACTGTAGTCCCCTATTTTGTAGTAACAAATAACGATCCCTAGATAAGATTAGGCATGGAGCCTCTTTCAAGGCAATTTACGGGAACTACCATGCAAGAGCTATTATGTTTTGTCTCCGAGCCATGAAACGACCCATTCAAAACAGCCTTTGTTTTGAAGAAAAAAGGAAATAAAACAAATCCGAGATTTTAGAAGTTTGCTATAATATAGCATTTAGAATGATAAAAGATTTTGGTAGTATAACTAAATTGATTGTAGTAATTAATAAGGCTTATGAGTGCAAGTGATTATGACTAGCAGCCAGTGATCCATGGAATGTGATAATAAATTAAGAAAATTCATTATTATATTTTAAATTAATTCATTTTTCTTAATTTCAGATAAGGATAGGTGTCATTTCGACAAAATAGTATATTTGGACCAATTCATTTATTAATAACTCAAAATGACATTAGATTGTGTGGACAATCCTCTAAGGAGTGATGTGTAATACTATTGAACATATTAGAGATAGACACATGTCTAAGATGTGCATAATTATTTTATCAAAAATTTTAAGTAGGGAGATATGTGTTTGAATACTTTTAAGAGAGTATCGAGCACATTAAGGACATTTTAGTCCATTTCTTTATAAAATCTCAAATACTAATAAAATGATCAATAAATAATCTCTCTCTCCAAAACCTTAAGGCATATCCCATCCAGGCATTCCTTTAGGTAAAATTTTTGACGCTTGTGAATTTTATTTTCATTTTCATGTTGTGGAACATATATAGGAACCAAATAAATAAAAGCACCTCAAGTCTATTTTCTTCTAGGAAGAAATTGTTTAATTGATGTTTCACACTCACTGAATGAAATATTTAAACTATTATTGAATATCGCAAAGTACCATTACACATAAATTAACATACATTAACAAACATAGGCTTTGGAGCAACATTGGAAAGTAGTACGAACTCACGGCCCGTATATGGTTCGTCATCTCTTGGCGATTTCAATTATTTTAAAAGGTTACATAAGGTAGGATGTAATTTCATATTTCAAAAGTAAGTTTATATTTTTTGTCGTAAGCACACAAGAACCACTGCTTCCTCCAGTTGACTTAGTCACGTTGCCTTCTCTCAGTCCATCTTCCATGCAAAAAATAAAGCACCGGCACATTATGATTGTCTTGTTTGTCAAGGGTTAGTTAATATTCTTGAATTTTATTAGCACTCAATTTGGTCCGTTCATGCAATCATTTTGTATATCTATATCATATCATAAAGATTAGATATAGTCTATTGTGGGCATCGAACTGACCCGACCTTAAACCAGTTTAGAATCGTTAGTTCACGGGCTTAGCCATAGTTGAACCATAATCAGTTTGTCAGGCCAATCTTGAATCTTTTTTTTTTTTTTTTAATATTTAATTTTTTATTAATTTTTTAAATATATTAATAATTTCTAATAATATAATTTTCTTTTTTTTAAGTGCACTAATTTATTAATAATTTCTAATATTTTTTTATCAATTTTCGACTTAACATGATTCCAATATTTTTATTTTTTTTCCTCAAATTTTATTTTTTCCTTATATTTAAGTTTTTAACGTTTAACAAGTTTTACAAAAAGATTTATATTAACTAAAATTAAATTTTCTATTTATTCTTAATACATAATTAACTTATAATTAATTATCTATCATTAGTTTGATAAAATTATTTTTAAAAAATTATCCTTCATCATCGTAAATAAAATAGATTTGATATGCAATGACCTACTAGAAATTATCCAATCATTTTTTTTTTTTGACTTAGTGGCCTTCTTTTTCTCTCTCTCTTTTTTTTTTTAATGGGATGAACTGGCCAGGTTGACTTGCTGGTTTAATGGCGGGTTGGCTCGATGATTTGCGATCCGCCGGTTAAGACAGTTCTACCCGCTTGAACCGCTTAGGCTCTTAAAGCCCGACAGTTCGAGGAGGCGGTTTGGCTCGGCTTTCCACAGGCAGGCCGGTTTTGGGTAAGTTCACGATTTAGAACTGATTCTTGCTTAGATCTAGATATAAAAGAGTTATTTTCTATTTTTGTATAATAGGGTTATGGATATGGTAAACGCAATTGTATTTGAGACTAAATTTACAATGGAGGGATCATGATAAGTTAGAGGATTAACTTAGATTGGCCAATCGAAAATCATACATTGATGGTGAAAAATATTATGATGTCTTTTGGACAAAATAAGGTGAATGGAGACCATCACACTATGTTTTCTATACAGGTTGTTTGGATTGAGTAATTTTTCGACGGATTGATTTGCGAGGGGTAGAAAGTATAAATCTCAATGCATTTTCCCATGTTTAGAAAATCACTATAATTGTAAAAGTTAGAAAATGAATAGATGAAAAACGTCTTTGCCTCTTTGATCCACTAATTTATAATAATCCCTCCAATTTGAGGCTATAATGGATGAAGAGATGAGAAATTACTTTTATCCCCAATCTTTTTCTTTTTAATGTAAATTATCTTTTAAAACTTAGTAAAAATGCATCTCATCTCAATATGATAAAATGTTTACACGTGCTCTTGGTTAAATAATACTAAAGTTTACATAATCCTATGTATTTAGTTCTCTTGTCGAGCGATCTATGCCTATTTTCAATCTTTCAAAGCATTTTATTATTGTGTTTCGTACCTATCTTTATCTCTAGATATCTAGATATCCACCGTACCCTTTTTTTTTTTATTTAAATATTGCTCTTAACTTTAAAGTTATACCATCACATATAATTAGTTTTAAAATAATAAATTTTTTTTGAACTTATTAATCAGTGCCTAAAACATATTCCATTAGCCTTCTTATTATTGTTATCAAACCTTAACCCTGCGCTTACCTTTACCCCTCCCCACCCCATTTTCCATCAACTTCGTTTAAACATAAACCCATCAAGAGTTTGACTCTTAAAAGGTACAACACAACGTTGAATAGTCTAAAGTATAGGTTCCATCACGAGCTTCCAATATGTCGACAGCTTAGAAAGCCAATGCGAAACCCAAAACTTATGGAGAAGATACGGGAGAAAAGGAAAAAAAATAAAAAAGCATAAAACATAGTATTACTTCGTCAAATCTGTCAGTCTATTGACCAAGTTTGGGCAATAAAAAAACCAATACTGCAATTTAAAAACGAAGAATTCAGAATGTGATCTATCATTACCAACTGTTGACACGTGACCGTCTCATATGGTGATATCTTTTTTTTAACATTTTCCTTAATAAATTAATTAGGCCAGCCGATGGTAATAATTATATTTCCAAAAGGTATTGTTGTACTTAATCACTCCAAAGCTCAAGCTAAATCTGTCTTGTCTCACTAAGTTTTGACTTTCATATTCGTTTATTTTGCCATTATGCACTGTCCTGTGTGATTCCTACTGCAATACTTCCAGATTAGAAATGGGAATAGACGTTCTTTGGCATATGATCAGATGGAGCTAAACCATCTACTAGGGTATATTTTAAAATCATCCCGTCGACATATTTTAAAATATATAAAAATATAAGTGCATTTTGTTTAATATCTTAATAAACATTCTGCACCAAGCAAAGTAGTAGTGCTGTTTTATTTCCATTTAATTTTTAGTGCAGTACGAAATTAAATGTTCATCGAAGTTGATGCACAGGTTCCTTGGAAGTCAACTTTATGAACTGATGAAAATAAAGTCGCTTTCCCATAAAAATTTATGGACTCTGCCATTGTTGCAAGGCCTCTCATGGCATCCAAATAAAATTCATTGTCCTTATATGTCATTTGGTGTAATGGTATTTCGTACTTGGAGAGATTCACACAAATAAAAATTTGTATAAACTAGTTTTGAAAAGCATTTGTATTGTTGATGAAAACAACTGAAAGTTAAGTTTGATTTGTCCGTATCATTCATCACAAATGTCAATTTTAGTAATAATTTTTTTACGAGGGTTCACTTGTATATAAATTTCTAAGTATCTATTTTTTAACATTTTCAAGAAATTTAAAAAAAGCAATTGCATGAACATTTGTTTTCTATGGTTAAAGTTAATGAGAATTATCTACAATTTTTTTCTTTTTCGTAAGGAATGTCTTAATGGATATCCAGAACTATTACTAAACACCTAAATAAAACAAAGTTTCATCTTCATAATATATATATATATATATATATATTTGTCTATCCCTAAAATTCTATAAGTAGTATTAAAAAACATAAAAATTACGTTTTCCACCTTTATCTAAGATTTTTCTTCCAACTTGTCCAAATAATCTTATGAGACCAACTTTATTCCCTAACTCACTTTTCTAAGGTGAAGGAAGGCATTTCATGCGTCTCCAGTGCAGTGCAGAAATCGTTGGGTTGCAGTTCCTCTGACAAGAAACGTTAATAGAGTTTCTTATACGAGTTATTTACAATTTTCCTTAATTCTATAAGGAACATGTCAATGAATATTTAGGACTATTATTAAAAAACTAAACAAACAAAGTTTCTTCTTTATATATATATTTTGCTTGTAAATTCTACTAGCAGTATTAAAAAACATGTAATTTACATTTTTATCCTTAAAGATTTCTTATTTTCCAAAACTTTGTCGGGATAATCTTATTAGGGGTTTACGACCCAGCTAATACCATTTATTTTATGCAGTCATCGTACATCTAAGTGGACTTAATTCAGGCTTCACTTTCCAGTTCTATCCCAGCTTAGTATTTATTTCCTCAACTTCCTCCCCTCTAACATGATGCAACTCTCACATATCTCTCTCTCTCTCTCTCTGAATTCCATATTGAACTGAAAAGCATCTTGACTCACTAGTCAGAAACTACTTTTGCAACCAGATTGAGCTCACACAAAGAAACGAACTCTTCCAGCTTTTCCTCTGAAAATGAAAGTACAGAACATAAGGAGCTCGATTCTTGGAGACCCCTTTTGATTTTTTTTTTTTTTTTTGTTGGATGTTTTTTTTTTTTTTATCCTCGGTAGAATATCTAAACTCCGTTGTGCAAGAAAACATGGAGATAAAGCAAAACCAACCATATTTTATTGTTCTGCCTCCACCACCAGCACCAGCAGTTCAATCAGATGGTTTCAGCTTAAGCAACAAGGTGAGTCCAAGCACATTACTGATCATCATAATCCTAGCCATAATATTCTTCATTTTAGGCTTACTACACCTCCTCATAAGAATCCTAATGAGACCTCCTACTAGAGACCCTGATGATGTAGAAAATGTCACAGCCCTCCAAGGACAGCTCCAACAGCTTTTCCATCTACATGATGCTGGTGTTGACCAGTCTTTCATTGACGCACTCCCTGTTTTTAACTACAAATCCATTATAGGAGGATTCCTCAAAGACCCTTTTGATTGTGCTGTTTGTCTGTGTGAATTTGAGGCTGAAGACAAGCTTAGGTTGTTGCCAAAATGTAGCCATGCTTTCCACATGGATTGTATTGATACTTGGCTTTTGTCTCATTCCACTTGCCCTCTGTGTAGAGCTAATTTGCTCTATGATTTTGGCCCAAGCAATAATTGCTCTCCTGTTGTACTTGTTCTTGAATCCGGTAGTGAGAGCTCTAGGGAGATTGCTAATGAAAGAGATGGAAATTCAGTCCATAGAAGCAATTCTCATTTGGGGTCATTGGAGTCATTTCGACAGGTGGAGTTCTTGCATAATAAATCTCGCGAACTTGCAAAACCGGAGAATTTAGGAGAGAAAGTTGTTCCGATTAAGCTTGGCAAGTTTAGGAATGTGGATGGTGGTGAAGGAACTAGTACTAGTACTTGTAGTGGTTCTAACAATGCGGATGCAAGGAGATGTTTCTCTATGGGATCTTTTGAGTACATAATGGATGAGGACTCCACACTGTTGGTACCAATTAGGACATTGGTGTCTAAGCAGCAAAATAAGAAGCCATCCTTGCCCCTTACGCCGGGTCATAGGCCGGCATTCTCTGAATGCGACTGTGAATCAAGAAGGGAGTTCAATTTCCATGGCTTGGATGCAATTGCCAATGCGAAAATTCAAGGAGGTGCTAGTGCTAATATCAATGGTTGCAGTAGAAACAAGGAGAGCTTCTCCATATCGAAGATTTGGCTTCGGGGTAAGAAGGAGAAGGGGAGTTCAACAGGGGATTCATCAAGGAGAGCCGCTTCGTTTCGGTTTCCCCTGAATCAGAACATTGTTGTTTCGAGTGGTGAAGACAAGGATAAGCATGCTGTTGGGAATAGGACTTGTTCGGAGCTTGGAAGTTGCAGATGGTCAAATTTGGGAAGTGAAATAGGGTATGATCAAGAAAATCAAAGCCGTACTATTTTGGATTCTCAGGCTAATAATCCATCTTTTAGTAGGAGGACATTACTTTGGATTTTAGGAAGACAGAACAAGGTCGTACACTCATCATCCTCAAACCATGTCTAGTTTTTTCTGTTATTCAAATTTTTCTTTTCCCCTTAATTTTCTGCTTTTTTGATATTTCATTGGCAAGGAGGATGAAATTAATATATAAACTCGTGGTGAAAAAAGGGCAAAGGAAAATAACTTCATTTTTTTTTTATTGAAATTGTGATTGTGGTCCTATGATATTTCTTCTCAATCCGGGGAATGTTGAATGATGTCAAACATTTTACGTTGTATTTCTTCTATATAATCTCTCATTTTTCACAACAACACAAACTCCGAGCAAAGCTTTGGCAATGAATTGCATGAGTGGAATAGCACGAGGCAAAATATGCTTAATCTCAATTCTTAAAATAATTTATTTTTAGATAAATAAATTAAATTAAGATCACCTAGAAACTTCAGATATTATACGAGTACACTTTAAAGGTTTAGAGAAATCTATACTTGCATCATTTAAAAATTTTTGACACTACAAAATTTCTCCTTTAAGTATCATATAGTGTGAATCGTTTGTACTAATATACAATTGTGGTTATTCTTTTATGCTAACTAAATTATCTGATTTTGGATTTTTCTTGACCGACTTGATTTATTGATAATCCATACAAGTAAATCAGGTGACCAAATCAATCTCAAGTGTGTAATGGTATATATTTAAAAAAAAAAAAAAGAAATTCACTTGATATTGTATTAAATGAGAAATTTTATAGTGTGAACATGTTTTTAAGGGTGAATACTAGCTTAAAAATTTGAGGAGGGGTTATTATCATTATTTACCTAAATTTTATATTAAATGAGAAATTTTGTTGTACTAATTTTGTTGTTTCAGTCTATTTTGATGAATATATCACATGTCATGTCCATTAAGCAAGTCCCACCAATAAATATGTGTAAATAACATTAAAATGAAATTGTCCATCAGGTACTCATCAATTTTTATTTATATTTTATTTATTTATTTATTTGGGTATGGGGAGGGAGAGAGAGATATTAATGGTTGAAATGATAACTTTGCGAGATATTAAATAAGATCTCCGATGGGTATACAAGGGCGTAAAAAAGGAATTACTTTTGCAGGTGGCATTAATCAATAAAGTGGCAATGAATGCAAAAAAATTCAAATTCAAATTGGATTGCTATTTTTGATCAATAGGTGGTATCAATTCCTTGAACTAGAGAAGCCATGAAAACTGCCTCACTAGGATGTTACAGGCTGTGAACATTAAATTCGAGTTATATCACAAATCAGAAGCCGTAGCAGTACTGAGCTACTACTAAACATTAATGGCTGATGTTATTAGGCTCACGAGAACGGTTGGAGGCCGCTGTCATAGATTTTATATGTGTCACCTAATTCATCTCACCCCGACATGGTCCATTTTGAGATTGGCCCATCTGCATTTATTCTGGAATTGGCTATTAATTCTCTCCTTTTCTTATGCCACTGGATACATTCCAGGATAATTGCAAATATAAACCCCAAATCAGGTACATATAGATTCCCTAAAACATTTAGAATTACGTATACATTTTTTAAACCATCGGTAAAACTTGTGTATAAATCCACCAATAAAGAACCTTCAAAAGCGACAAGCATAAATGATAATTTCAAACATATAAATGCCTTTATTTTTGCTCCATGTACGCTCAACTACTTTACGTTACTCATTGAGTGTTTTCGTCCTTTTTCTTTTTTTTTTTTTTTAAAAAAAAATACTTTTAAACCCTTATATCACGTTTGGTACGAAAAAATGAAATCGAGAGTCTAGAATTTATTTTGTTTCCCCATATTTAAAAGTGCATTTAAAAGGATGAATCACAATTTCGTAAAATCGTAATTCTGACTTTAAGGAGGAATTCGATTTCTCCATTGAAAAGTCAGAATTGTAATTATATTCCTATCTTATTAATTATTATTAATTAAAATTACTTATATAACATTCAATCTATTTATTATATTCATTAAATAAGAATAATTTTAATAATTATTACTATATACGTATTTAATTCCATTCAATTCCCTTTTCTAAATTCGGTTCTCATGCATTCCAAACCATTCCATATATTAAATATAACATTAAATGACCATTTTACAATCACAAAAATAACAAAAAGAAAAGTATAAATAAATATCAGAAAACTAATTACAATCTAATTATTACATTTAATGATTGAGCGTATACTACTATATACACATTTAATAATTGAACGTATTTATTCAATTCCATAAACATTTCCAAACACGAAACCATTTTGAAACACATGCATGATTATTTGGATTTTGATCCCTATTCCATTCAATCTAAGTCATTCATGCATATTAAACATGACATTAAATTACCGTTTTACACTTACAAAAATAACAAAAAGAAAATATAAATAAATATCCAAAAACTAAAAAAGTAAAAATAGAATTTCTCCCTTATTCTAATTTTATTATTAATTTGAGTTTTTAAAATCATTTTCTCTAATAACAAAGTAATTAAATATGGTGAAAAAATATTGTTCTCTCTCTCTCTTTCTCTCTCTCTCTCTCTCTCTCTCTCTCTCTCTCTCTCTCATAAAAAGATTTGAAGGGAATAAATGCTCTAACTTTAAAAGAAGTGGGTTTAAGTCCCTTACTACTTGTTCACTTCACCATGTAAAAAAAAGGAATTACATTGTAATAAAGTGGAAATGATGTTCATTACATTATTTATTTGACAGAAAACAACGTAATAAATTAAAATAGAATAGAATTAAAATATCCATTATACTCTATAAGAGTGGTGAATGTGGTGTTTGTAAGATAAGAGCATTTATGGTAATGGGGCATTTATGACAAAGATGGTAAATAGACCATTGAATAATTCATGAAGTTAGGAATATAAATTGTTGTGCAATATTTAGTGTAATAGCAATACATATCAAAAAAATTATTCGGTGTCTAAAGTTCAACTAAATACTGTAATAACAATTTCATATAGAATAAGAAAGGAATGAAATGACTATTCTACTCAAGTGAACATGCAATTAGAGTAATATATAAGATAATGTATTTGCAATTTATTCAAAATTATTACCTAATTGGGTAAATTCCACTTCACATATATGAGTTTTCATATATTGATGTTTTACATACCTATGTTTTTTAATTTGACATTTAACATACATGAATTATTTTATATGCAGTGGTAGTTAATTTTAACATTAAAATCTTTAGAAAAAGGAAAAACTGTTACTTATATCATCTTCGACCCACTCCCAAAACCAATGTACTACTTTTCTATTTCCCCTTAACTCAAAACCCAAATTAGACTACAAAACCTTAAATCATTGGTGAAATTCATATTATTACAATAGTTTGAATTACCCTAGCTTCCAATTCGAGCCCTAACTCTAATTCGACGAACTAAATCCTCTAATTCAAATGGTAATTGAGGAACATAAGCATTTATATAATCAAAGGTATGTTTCTGGTTCTATTATCTTTATGGTTTCAATAACCCATTTGATACTCCATCCTCCAAGTTTCTACCTTTCTTCTCTCTCTTTTTTTTTTCTTCTTCTTTTTATCAATTTCTGTAATTTCATTGAATTTACATCCTGTTAATAGGGCCTTTTGGACATAGGCTCATAAGGCCTGTCTTAATCTTTTTAAGCTCATTCCTCGCTTTAGGCTTCTATCTTAGCCCAAGCCTAGAGTTCATCCTGTTTAATTATGGTAAGTCTTTAATGGCTAGAAGCCTCTAGATAAGGCTAAGAAACCAAGTTAAGCAACCACCTCTTACATATCTAGGACACGTTAGACATTATAAACCCATTCTCTAATACTTGCGAAAGTAGCTTTGCCTACTAAATGCTCTCTAACTAACCAGTATTACTCCTCTATAAATACAAGATCATCGCCTAATAGTAAATTACTTGATACTTTGCGTACTCAAGCTTACTTATTGTTCCTAAGTACTTATACTTTCCAAAACACCTTGCTAACTTAAGTATCGAAGTGACCACACTAAACAACACCTTAGCATCCCCTTACAGTGTCCTTTTTTGTAGGCTTACTGATTGCACGAAGTCTGATCTTTGATTAACCTTTACCAACAAGATCGTTGAGATGACATTTTGTGCTGTTTGTGGGAAGTTGATCCAACTTCCTACCTTAACATACCAAAAACACAAAACACTTTTCCCAAACATTACTTAGGACTACCGTGTTTTGTGCTAGAAACCTCGAGAACCGTTAGTTGGTGAATAACTAACCCCTTAAGAACCAGTCCCACTTAAGAGAAACGCTAGAGGAGCACTTAGTTGAGGAGTTTGTTGCCCATAATAGGTAGCTCTATACTCACCTTAAAGAGGTCAAGAGGTACAATGCACAAACTCCTTAAGCTTCTAATGCTTATACTAGAACCACCATTAGCAGCAACAGAATGGCAAGGATCAACAACCCAATCCCTCAGTACAGCAACAACTAGCATGGTCTACGGCCACCTGTGATTGAACTCTAGCTAGTAATAAGCAGGTGGCGACTCCTATAGAGCTTTGGCACACTTTGTAGCACATTGAGCTTATCCGATAGATGATATTGATCTCAACGAGCTCCATGCAATCATGAGGAGGCTCTTAAAGCAACAAGGGAGCAAGGCAATTGGCTATGCTGAGTTAGTCACTAATAATAAATCACCAGGAGCATTTGGGATGAAGTGTTGCCCTTAAATAACAAGTTTTCAACCCTGGACCACAAGGTTGTCAAACTCACGATTTTAGATTCTATTTAGAATCATTAAAGGGTTTATAAAATCGAAAAGTAAAATCGAAACGTAAAAACATAAGTTTCTACAACTTTTGTAAAATAGCTTTAAAAAATTATAGATTTATTTATAGTAGTTATTCAAAACATGAAATATATAATGAAAATAAAAAAAGAAGAAGAAGAAGAAATTAATTTTTTTTTTCATACAAATTCTTAATATATAATTTAACATATATAGAAGAAGGAAAAATAGAACTGAAACTAAACTTTTTCTCTTTTTTTTTTTTTTTTAAAAAAAAGGCTATAAATTAAAGACAACCAAATATTTCACCTCATTTTAAGTTATTGATGGTATAAAATAAAACATATAGTTTTCCTTGTAAACTTTGTTATTAGAGTTGAAACTTGGTTAAAAGTTATGAATATAAAATAAGAGATTGGGAGAGAAAGAAAGAGGTAAAATATTGGAATAAGATAAGACAAATGTTGTAATGTCTTAATAGCTGATGGCTTGTAAAAGGTTGATTTTATTTTTATTTTTTAATTTTTTAGTTTATTCAACTTAGATATGTAAAATTGGTAAATTTGGTCAAAAACGTAAGTTTTTACTGAGTTCATATATAAACTCGGTTAAAAATGTAAGTTTCTATACAAAAAAAGATTCTATACTCAAGTCAACTTGGAAAAGCCACCTAAAATCATAAACTCGTAGAATCATATGGGTAAAATCACAATTTTAATAACTATACTGAACTAATATGATGGTGCAGGAGACTTTAATGATCACCTCCTCTACTTCCGCACACTCATGAACCTCTACGGTCATGAGAACACCATAATGTGTAAAGCTTTATTGGACACTTTAAGGAGAGTAGCACAGACGTGATTCAACCACTCGTCTAAGAACTCCATTGACTCCTTTAATAATCTAGTGTAGAAGTTCAACCTCCATTTTAGGGCTAGTAAGCCCCTATCTAAGGACACAACATCCTTGTACTTGATAAGACAAAGTAAAGGCAAATCTCTAGGTGACTATGTGGCATGGTTTAATAATGTAGTAGTTGAGATCCCTTAGCTATAGTAGCATTCCATGTTACACAGCTCGGTATTCAACCTTCGAGAGACTTCTTCCAATTACTTATAAAGAGCAAACTAAAGACCCTAGCTGATTTTTGGAATAAGGCCTAGAAATACATCAACTAGGAGGATAATATTCATGCTAGGCATGATGTCGATTGAAGGAGGTTGGGTGGAAAGTAAGATAAGGAGAGATTATCCTTAAAAGATCACCTTGGCAGAAGAGTACCAAGTACATTTGAGGGGGAGGGTTCGACAAAGAAGAAGCACCGAGCAGAGAGAGACCCACTACCCGCTCCTCCTTCTTATCTATACGTAGTATATCCTTCTGAATAGACCCATTACCCAAGTCTATTCTAAGGTGAAGCACAGGAACCTACTATGGAGACCTCCTAACATGAAGGAGAACCTTAGTCATCAGAACTTGAATAAATACTGCTAGTTCTACGGTGAATATGGCCATACCATTGATGAACGCTTCCAACTGAAGAATACTATTGAATACGCCATTTAATGGGCTTCTTTAATGAACATGTGGCTAGACCGAGGAACAAAGGCCGTTTTGATGGCAATGAGAATCGGGTACCTTAGAGGTGGTGGATTAAGAGTGCCTAAGCAGAGCAAAACGATGATTACTACAATAGTTATGCCCCTAATGGCATCATCAACATAATTGTTAGGGGGCTATACCTTGGGAGTCGGCTAAGTATTAGTAGCACAATTAATGTTCCGTTTAAGGTGTTAGCAATGAGGGAGAAGAGACAGAAGCTAGATACTTCAATCTCTTTCTTCAATGAAGAATTGGAGGGGGTAGACACCTCCCATCAGGACACCCAGGTCATAAGGGCGAGGATCATGAATTTCGAGGTCCTAAAGATGATGGTGGATACTGGTAGCTCCATCAATATCCTCTTCCTCCATACATATGAGAGGATGAGGAAGAAGCTATTGGTCAAGATGAAGTCGTACCACCATAACCTCATCGGCTTAAATGGGAATACCATTCAAGTTTGATAGGAATCAACCCCTTAGACCAATCATATGTAGTTGAGCTAGAGGACTCCAAGGACTTGCGTAGAGAACATTAGCTTGAAGTCATATTCGAGATGGGGATTTCTATTTCGAATTGATCTCCTACTGACCTGCCTGTTAGATCCTTACATATATCAAATTTGCTCCTGCTTAGTAGCTAACCTATGATAAGACATTAAAAAATGTAGCTCTAAGACTATTTAAGTTGATCTCTTGAGTCGATTACAAGCACCCGACCCCAACTTAAGTTGACCACTCTGTAACAAGATTGACTAGGCTTTGACCTAATCTAGATTAGGTCAATCCCTGATTGTAGCTCTTCTTCTCTCTCTTATACCACCTTGTACCATATTTCTAACATCTAACCACCAAGTGACACATGTCTTTTGGTATGACTTTCTAGAAAGATTTTTTCTTTTTATGTACTGAATATTCTTTGTCTCTTTTACCCCTTTTGGAATATCTTATGTAACCTAATTATAAGAATACCCTTTTGTCTTTTCATACATGTAAAGTAGCCCTAATAGACGAGTATATAAACCCTCACTTGCTTGTATGCAGACAAGGAACCATTCATCAATACAAAAATTATTCACATCTCCTTTAAGCAACCTTAGTGTTCTCATTATTCTTCAACTCTTATCTATTCCTTTTAAGAAGGAGCAGTAGTAAGTAACCCTTTAGTTTGGATCGATGTGTCATATCCGATAAATTATAGGCTAAGTAGGATCAAGTGATATGTCATATTCCTTCAGTAGCTACCTCGATTTTGCTAACTCTTCTTTTGTTCCTTTTGGTTCACTTCGTTGTGGTGCCTCTCCATATGTCTAATCTTGAAGACGCATCACATCTTCAACGCCTTCCTTAAGGCTTTGAGAAGACGGCAGTCCATCATAGTTGTCGTCAACTACTTCACCAAGTGGGTCAAAGTCAAAATTGTGGCAAAAATCATAGAAAGGAGTGTTGAGTCCTTTGTTAGGAATAACATCCACTCTCGATTTGGGGTCCCTTACACTCTCATCATGGACAACAGGCGACAATTCGACAACCCTAAATTCAAGAAATTTTGCACCAAGCATCACTATGTTGCACTTCACCTCGATCGCTTACCCCCAGTTGAACAACTAGGTAAAAGCAACCAATCAGGTCATCTTTGATAGTTTAGAGAAGCGAGTGGACTAAACCTGTAGCGCTTGGGAAAACAAACTTCCCAACATTTTATGGGGGTATAGGACCACCTATTACACTTTTACAGGTAAAACCCCCTTTCGCTTAGCATTCGTGTCAGAGGCAATCCTCTTCATTGAACTCGAGCTCCTTAACATCCAGACTTAAAAGTTTCAACACCATCCTCAATGAGTTTCTATTACAAGCCAATGTCGACACCATTGAAGAAATCAAAGACCTCGTTACAGCCCAAGTAACTACTTTCTAGCATTAGGGAGCTCGATACTACGATCAGAAGGTCAAACACAAAGAATTTAAGGTTAGTAACCTAGTTTTTTGGAAGTTAGAGGCTATAGGCTCACAGGAAGGGTAAGGCAAGTTAGCCTCCAATTGAGAAGACTTAGTTAGAGTTAGAGAAAATTTGGGCAATGGAGTATACGGATTAGAGAGATTAGATGGTGAGCTCATCTTGTGCACATGGAATACCAATAACCTTTGACTTTATTTTAATTAGCATATCATTATGTAAATCATTTCAAAGTTTGAATGAAAATTTCCATTTCATACAAGTTTTGTACGTCTCTTTCTTCCTCTTACCAGGTAGGTCAAACGTTAACCCCCTCGGGTAACTTTGGCAAAGGGAAATACATCTTGTACAGAGGAACTCCTATCTACCATGCAGGTCAAAATGCTACCAACTTGACCTCTTGGGGTAACCTCGGTAAGGGAAAACATCCCTTGCATAGAGGGACTCTTACCTATCAGGCAGTTCAGAACGCTACCGACCTGACCCCCTTAGATAACCTCAGCAAGGGAAATACCCCTTACATAAAGAAACTCTTACCTATTAAGTAGTTTGAAACACCATTGACCAGACCCTTTCAGGTAACCTTGGTAAGGGAAAATACCCCTTGCATAGAGGAACTCCTACTTATTGGGCAGGTTGAAATGCTATCAACTAAACCCTCTCAAGTAACCTTGGTAAGGGGAAATACACCTTACACAGAGGAACTCCCACCTACTAGGTAAGTTAAAACACCCTCAACCTAACCTCCTCAGGTTACCTTAGCAAGAGGAAACACCCCTTAACTAGACTCCCATTATCTCGTCCGAATCTTTTCCCCCCTCACTTAAAAGAACTCTTGCTACAAGATCATGTCACAATGAACCAAGCAACAAATAGAAAAAGAACTCAAGTATTCACTTAAAAAATTCGAGCATGCAAAATATTTGAATTTAAATATCCATTCATAACTTAGGGTTATACAAATTCAACGGCATCTCAACCTATGATACAAGAAGAAGGGGAAGGAATAACTATCACTTAGGATCTATCAATTCTAGTAACTTTGAAAAATCTAAAGCATCTATCTACTTAAGGGGCTAATCCGTCGATGGCCACTGAGAAGACTAGCTCTAGGTTAGGGTTGGGGTAGGGGTCGAAGGTTGCTAATTGGGGTCATTAGGAGGATTACCTTGACCTTAATCACCTTGAGAAGCACCTTTAGGGGTGACCTCCTGCCAAGCTACCAAAACAGAAGCAAATGTGGAAACGTCACGTCCAGACCCGACAGTAGAAAGGATGCCTTGAACTTTGGTAGCTACTTGAGCAACCTCTCTTTCCCCTACTTGGGCTTCTCTCTTCTCCTTGAAAGTTAGGGTATCCAGATGACTAAGGAAGCTTAGGTCGAGATCAGGATAATGGGAGAGCACCTTTTTCTTCTTGTAGTGAGTGTATTTAATCGAGATGTCTTCCAGCTCCTCCAACCACTATTCCCTCAATTGAAAGTTAATGACAGCTTTCTTAGTTGTAGCATTGCTGAAGACCTCTCCGATCTCCATTTTAGAGATGATCTCCTCCATCTTTGAAACTCTCCCCTGGAGCTCCTAGACTTGCCATTCCAACCTAACTTTTGGACTAGCCAGCTCCAATAAGGTAACCTTAGTGGTGTTGCATTTTAATGCCTTCATTGCCAACTCAGTTTGTAGCCAGAAAACCGATGCCCTTAGCTTAGCATTCTCTTTCTTAAGGCTAACCATGGTTTCCTTCTCCTCGTTTAGTTTTTGGGAGAGTTAAGCCTTGGTCTTTTACTCATTTTCAAGTTGAGCCTTCAAGTCATAGGCCTTCTTAATGCCATCTTCAGCAACAGACTTCTCCCACTCCATATCTTTTAGCTTCCCCTTGAGCCCAGCCCTCTACACATAAGAACGATGTAGGTATTGGTTAACCTCAATGAACCTATCGAAATATTTATTAGAAGAGGACTTTGTCTCTCTCAGGACCTTCTTGGTGCTAGATAATGCACCTTAAAACCCTTTACCTCTTTCTGAAAGGCATCATAGTTGCTCAATTAGAGCAGTACCTAGCCATGGTATTGTAGAAGAAAGCAAATCAAAGTTAGCTTGGTGGTAACAAAGAAAGATGTTAACCATGAATAACAAAGGCTTACCTACCGAATGAGTAAACTCAGGTGACTCGCTATCTCCATTGGGTTACCCCCTCCTATCGTTGACATCCCTTCAAGGATGGCTTAGTCGCTAGGGGTATAAAACCCTAATAAGGCTTAGTAGCTGAGAGTCTAATGCTGCAATGTAATGTTATTACCCTGGATCTCCTACTCTGGCCTCAAGAGCTTCTCCAAACCCCTTTTAGTCCTAGCCTTAGAAGTGTAATAGTGGATCTCTTCATTCCATGAGACGTACGACACTTCCTTGAATGAGTCTGGTTCAATACTTAGAAACCTAAATTTGTTGAGCACATCGAAGAATTTGTCCCCAACTTCATTGATGCACTTATAGGGGTGAGTTGTTGGCCACTCATAGCAAGTCGCTCGGCTCAAAAGTGTCTTTACTATTGTCTTCTTCTTCCTTAAGTATCGGTTCTCCAACAGAATTTGGCTCCTTTCTCTTTTACTCAACTACCTTGGATGGGATGCTAGCCTCAGCTACCTTCTCTTCCCCCTATCAAGAGGGGCAATCAAAACCAAGTCCAACTCTTCAGTACCGTGGGTTCATCCTCCACTGAAATGGGCATAGAGGTGGGGATGATGGTAGGATAAGGAAGGACTGCGCTCATAGGTTCGACAGTCGATAGCTTTATTCAGAGACCAAGAGGAATCCCTTAAGGAAGAGTAGCTAGCTTAACCTTATTGATCTCCCCTCCCCTTGACTTTGACCTCACGGCTTTGCCCTTAGGGTTGAAGGTCTTGGCAGTTTGCTTTCCCCTAACCTAGCAACACCGCATAAGCTCATCTACTAAGGGACGGATAACACATCCTCTTGCCTACAAAATGAAAATCAAGTAATCAGTCAGGAAGAAGAAGACAAGAAAATGAAAATACAAAACATAACCATTCACCAACTCCACCATGACCGGCATAGACAAGGAAGACGCTTCCCCCTATTTTATTAAAAGAGATGTCAAATGAAGCATAACTCTATACACTAGCACAAAAGACGAAGGCGTTCATAAAAAAATGGACCTATACCTTCAGCCTACTTGCTCACTACAATTTTCTGAATATAGGGAAGAGCTCGAAGATCAGATATTGGAAGTATCTTTCCACCGTCTCCATGGCATTTATTTCGTTGGTGCCTCTAAGGGCTATGAAGGCCTAAATTTCTCATATGGTCTCGGCATCACTATGGCTAAGCTCCTTTTGAGCCCCAGTTCAATCCACCTTGTCCAAAAATCTACCTCCTCAGATAGCTGCATTACCATGTAGTCATCTTTCCAGCCTTTGACAGAATCCATCAAGCCATAGAGTCACTTCTTCCTTAGATGAGGTTAGAGGTACGGCCACCCTTTATGCTTTTCTACATATAAAAGTGGTTAAAAAGCTTAAAGGTGGCCCTTATCACTAAATACTCATGAAGTGCTTGGAAGGCCTTCAACGCCTTTTACCCATTGGAAGGGACCTATGTTGGACTACATCAATGGAAGTTAAAGAGATCTTTCTTGAAGTCGCTTGGAGGGAGGCACTACTTAAACTCTTAACACTTTTCAAACCTCGCAAAGCGCCTCCTTAATAATAAGGCTACCCTTTCTTCCTTACTTGGCAATTGTACCTTTTACCCAAGGATTAGACCAACAATAAAGTTGCTTAAGATCTAACTAGGGACAGAGGTCTTGCTCCAACTTACTCAACTGCTTGGGCCTTTGCCTGTCCTAAGCACCTCGAACAAATCCTTGGGATGTAGTAGGGGAATGTATACAAATACGTCCTTAGGGATGGTATTAATGAGCCTTGCTCTATTTAGTACCTCTACTACCATTCTAATAGAGTCATTAAACTGTGCTAGTTACGAGACTTCATCCTCTCTTGCGAGGGGAGGATCACTCCTTGTGGTTTTAGAGTTAGTGATGTTGTACTTCAACGCATCCAAATGTATCTCACTTGTGTTGGTTGACATGGTTACTGAAGAAGATAAAGGAGAATGAACTTTGTTGGAAAGTTTGCAAAGAAGATCGATGAAAGAGAGAATGAAGTTTATAGTATTAGAACAAAGAAATTGCAAAAGAATAACCTCTTAACATGACCATGGTATTTATAGGCTAACCATCTTAGAAACCGTATTAATGGTTATAGGGATTTGTATAAGCACAAATCCCTTGGAATGTTGCGGTGCATATTCGTAGAGTCAGTTTTGATTGGATAGTTACATTTGAAAGACAAAAGGCATGCAGTTGCATGTTAGATTGCTGTGACAAAACTCTTGTTACATCGCATTAATATAGGCAAATGCACTTATCAGTTTATAATATAATGGATTAAGTCCAAGTGTCGATCCCTTGAAGACTCTCATTACTAGTACTCACTAAGTTTCTATTATCTAACCAGAAAATTAAATTTTAAGAAATTTAAAAAAGTAAATCTAAATTACTAATAAAAATAATTTAAAGATTAACTAACACACAATTCAAGAATTAACAAGAAAATGATTCAACTGGAAATTAATTCAAGATTCAATGTTGTACCTACATCTTGTTTCTCCTAGATATAGCATGTGATTTCTCTAAAGATAATTTAATTTATCCTTTAATCTTTCTTGACCGAGAGAATTCTCTACTAAGATTGCATTATTGAATAATAAATTCTCTACACTTTAATTTGAAATTCTAGAAGAATCTTGCAAATTGTCTTTAATCTTGCAATAATCCGCATCAACTATGCCTAGATCTAATCCTAGAAGAGATCTATTCTTATAAGAAATATCTTGATTCTCTTATAAGATATTAAACTTTAGATTGCTACTCATGAAAATAATAACCTAAATCACGAAGAAAACATATTTGAATAAATAAAAGACTAAAGAATTAAATTAATCAATACTAATCATATCACATGAATAGATCTAGGTTTCACAAAACTTAGATATCAGGGTTCTACTCTCTATACATCACAAAATAAAAATCTAAAAATAAATAGTAAAAAATTGTAGAAGAGAAATTCATGAAGTTTAAATAAGATCAAATCTTGAATCTTGAATTCTTGATAATTCTCTTGCTCCTTGAGTGTTCTTGTCTTGAAAAGCTCTCTCTAATTTCATGCCAAAAAAGTTCTTTCAAATAAACCCTAACAAGGATTTATATAGGAAATAAATAAAAAAATAAGTCGATTGGAAAAGACACAACTGGGGATGTAACTGTATCTTTTGGTCATGTCCTTTATTGTGCTTCATGTTTGTCTTTTTAAAAAAAATTGGAAATGATACGATTGATGACATGATCGTGTCTTTTAATTATGTCCTAAGCTGTAACAGTTGAAAATCAGCTCCAATTTTGCCTAGAAATAACATAGTCGTATCATTCGGCTATTCGATCTTCAAACCTTTATAACTTACTCATTTTAGCTCTAATTTAAGCAAAATTTGTCTCTATCTTCTCCTTTTCTAGTATAGATCATTTGAAAACCTAAAAAATAATTACTTAGATAAGTATTATTATCTAAATATAAACTCAAATATCAAGGAAAATCATAAAAAATCACTAAATAAAATATATACAATTAAGAATTCATCAAACTTTCTCACACTTAAGAATTTACTTGTCCTCAAGCAAATAAATCAAAGAAAAATCAAGAAAAGAATTCTTAAGTTAAAAACCATCATTACCTAAGAAACAGGCCAAAAACTACACTTACCCGAAAATATTCAATTGGCAAATCCAATCAATTTTCTTTAAATAACTTCCTTAACTCTTATACTCAATCTTTTTTTCCAATGTCCAAAGGATACAAAGTACTAGAGTTTGTAAGATAATCTATGTAAATTAAAGTTTAATTAGCTCATTTAATTAAGGATTCTAGTACTTAAGATTAGATTTAACATCTCACCAATAAGAAAAAGATTATAAAAATTTTAACCTATATAACTAAAATGTATACAACCCTCTCTTCAATCTTAGTAAGTGCTATAATTCAAAGTAAACACATATTACATTCACTTATCATCTGATCATCCCCTTAATTCATGCTTTAGCTGGAAGGCTTCAAATTTACTGAATTTATGTTATTAATTAAGTACATTATTTAAGGACAATTTTATTGATAGTAGGAAAGGAACTTGCTTTTCTAATGGACCAAGATTGATCTATACCAACCTAACCCTCATATTGGTAATAGGAAAAAACCTTAGTCTTCGAAGGAACCAAGGCTAATTCATACCAACTTATTCTTGAAATTTACTTTAGCATTGGCAGTAAAATTCAACCTCACTCTTCTAAGGGACTAAGGCGAATTCTTACTAATTTTGCCTTTTAAAAAAAAATTATTTTCATTTATATCACTTTCTACCTCCAGCTATTTCATTTTAGGGGTTTCTCAAAAGACAAATTTCATTTGTTTATTTACTAAGGATTATAAAGCTCTAAAGTCATTAAAGTAAGCTTCAAAAATAGTCATAATTGACTTTTAACTAATGATGTTGCTATAATCCTAAGTTCTAAAATCCTAGGTTAAATAATCTTTAACTTCACTCCATAAAGATTTTAACTATCAACTCTGGCATTGTATAAATCAAACATAAAAAATAAAGTATTCAAATTACATTTAACTCATTGGAAGTTATCAATTTTCAAATAATTGCAAGTCAATAAAACAATAAAATTGGGTTAAATGTGAAAAAATTGGTCTTCTAAGTAGCAAAAGCTTCTATAAATTTCTATATCCTCTTCTCCACACTTAGAACTATATATTGTCCCCAATGCACGAATTAAGTTGCATAATGGAAGATATATTAATCAAAATAATAATGGGTAAGACAATATGAAAATGCAAAAGAAAAACTGATACTCCCATGAAAATTTGACTAACATGAATGCACAAAAGCCATAAGTTATGAAGTTTGTAGTAGTCCAAATCAAACGCAATCTCCAACATAAGCTTCAAATTTCCAAGGTCTTGACCTCGTAATAAGACTCAATCGACTCTACAATCATCCTAATCGGAGACATCATCCATGAAATCATCCTCATCCTCTTCGTATTCTTCATCCTCCTCCTCTTCCTCAGCATACTCTTTTTCCTTACTCCCTCATCTTAACTTCTAATTTAGCTCTAGGTATCATGTTTCTCTATAAAAGGAAATAAGAAATAAGATTCAAGTCAAATTTCCAATATACTAGAGTTTCCCTACACTTAAAGTAAAGAAATAGATAAAAAATCATGACTAAGTATGGAAAATAAACTCTATAACTCATTGAGAAATTTTATCAAACACGTGGTATACATGCAAAATTTAGTTATGTTCTTGAGAAATCTTTTATGCAATCCTAACAACTATTATTACAAAAGAAATTTCAAGCATGCTTAAACTCCTAATTCCTCAATGACATGAATTAATAGCAGTTGTATGTTAATTAAACACTAAAGCCCTAAGTGTTAAATTGAAGAAAAAGGCATAAAAAGCAATGAAATTCAGCACTTCAACCTAAATAATCAAGAATCGCACACCTATAGTAATGTATTATAAATGATATGGTCGTGTCACAGGTCTTTGTCTTTCAAACCGAAAGATTAGCACCAAATTCAAGAGCATGGTCATGTTCATCATGCACATTACTACTAAAATACTAAAACAAACAACATCCAACATAACCTACACTTACTAAACAGAATCATGCAAAAGCCCCAAGAAAAAGTGAAATCTAAATGAGTTCTTCCATGAAAAATTCAAGAAAAACAAGAGATATCAAGAACTTATCGGAATACTCGAAGTGAAGTGCAGTTGAGGAAAGATTGAATCGGTATAAGTGATGAATTGTGAATCAAAGAAGGTTGTAAGTGTGTTCATTTGTGTGTTTGGCGTGAGTGAAAGAGTAAAGAGAATGAGAAGATCGTGTGTACGTTTGTGTGAGAAGCAGTGAGAGAAAGAAAAAGGATAATTAGTTTACACACACATATATACTGTAGAGGACAGACCCGAGACACGATGGTGTTTTGCAATCGTGTATCTTTTTGTGGTGTGGCTAAAATTTGGCTTGATACTAACATGGTCTGAGACACGACCGTATATCTGGACCATGTAACCTATTGTGATGTGGTCGTGAAGCATGCTTACAATTGATACGGTCCAACCATATAGTATATTGTTTTGCTTTGCTTTTCTTTTTTTTTTTTCTACTTTTAACTTTTATTGTTATTATTTTTAAATTTATGTATGCTTAGCCTAAATGCATGAATTCAAAAATAAAATAAACCTAAAGAAACAAAAGTACTAAACTAAAAAATGAACCAAAGAAATCTAATGCAAAAAATTAAACTAAAAGGAAAACTTATTATGCTACCCTTATCAATTTTGAAATTTCATTTTGCTTTCAAGGTGTTGCCCTGGAAACCTCGTAGGGGATGCTATCCCCTTAACCCCTACCCACTAACTAGTTAGTGGGACCATCATATGTGTAGCACAACATAAGAACGAACTTAACCCTAAAATGAAAAATAAAAGTGTTACAGTGCTAAAATGTACAATAAAAATTACTAAAATAACCTACAAGCTAGAAAATAACAAAAATAAATAAATAACTTGGCTTGCCTCCCAAGAGCGCTATATTTAATGTTGATAGCTCAACGTGATGCATGGGTTACTTATCTTCATCCATGTGGAGATGGATCTCCACACTTATCTCATTTTCAAACCCTCCAAACAAGGCTTAAGTTACCCTTTTTCCATTGGTATAGCAAATTCTCTTATGTAGTTGTATAACTTCTATCGAGTTTCTTCTTATCATACTACTCATCAAACTCGTGTTGCTTAAGTCCTTTCTTTTTATTCACTTTTTGCTTAGATGAGATAGTTGTTGGTAGCTCTAAACTCCTCACTACAAAAGCATGTTCTAAACAATCTTTTGAGTGTTTCTGCTCTAAGACTAGTGTTTTTACTTTAAGAGGCTCTAACTTTCCTTCGTTTGGTCTTAAAAATGGTTCAATCTCTATCTTCACCACATTGGGTTCATTAGCTCCTAATTAAGCTATAACTTCTGATTGATTAAGGGTTTTCACCATTTCTCCATCTCCTATTTCTAAGCAATCATTCATAGGTTCTTTGACATGTGTTTCCTATATACATTTAGAAACAACGACATTAGAAATATCATAATCATAGCTTATGCCCTCTGAGTCAAGGGACTTGTGGATTGAATTTGGATTCTGGAAAATAATTTCCTCATCGCCGAGCCTTAAGATGAGCTTTTGTCTAGTAACATCAAATACAGCTCTCATAGTAACTAGGAAGGGTCTACCTAGAATCAATGGTACCTCGAAATCCTCATCTATATCGAGGATAACAAAATCTATAGGGAAAATGAATTTATCAACTCGCACTAGAATATCCTCTATGATGCCTTTAGGGTCTATAGTGGACCTATTTGCTAATTGAATACACATGCGTGTTGGTTTAGGTTTTCCTAACCGTAGCTTTTTAAACAACCTAAATGGCATCAGGTTAATACAAGCTCCTAGATATGCCAAAGCATTATCTACAGATAAGTTTCCAAGTATACAAGGAAGAGTAAAACTCTCTACATCTTGTAATTTCTTTGGCAACTTCTTTTGGAGCAATGCGAAGCATTCTTCATTTAGTATGATAGTTAAAAGATCTTCCAACTTCCTTTTGTTTGATAGAAGATCCTTGACGAACTTCGCATGCTTTGGCATCTGCAATAAAGCATCAACAAGAGGTAAGTTCACGTGAAGTTGTTTAAAAAGATTGAGGAATTTTTTGAATTGCTTGGTTGGATCAAGGCAGTATTACTTAAGACATTGTGGATACGGAATGGGCAGCTTGTACTCCTTCACTTTTGGTGGCTCTACATTCTCTTTTGATCTCAATGGTTCTAAACTTTCTTTACCTTTGACCCCCACTTCTTTTTTAGCTGCTTCCTTATCCTCCTTCTACCCAACTAATAACTCTTTACCACTTCTCAAGGTCACTCTATTGACGTGTTCCCTAGGGTTTGTTTTAGTGTTCTTAAGTAGTGATCCTTGTTGTCTCTCATTCAACATCCTGGCAAGTTATCCAATTTGATTCTCTAAGTTATGGATGAAGGCTTCCTGGTTCCTTAAAGAGGCCTCTATTTGTTGCATTCGACCCTTATTTGATTGAATATATTTTTCCAAGAGGCTTTCCAACTTCTTCTCTAGAGCAGGTAGGGGTGTTGTCGGTTATTGAAATCTTAGTGGAGGCAAATTTGATCTTTGTTGTGGCTGATTCATTACTTATCACTGTTGGCCTTAACTTTGATTTTGACCTCCCCACAAAAGATTAGGGTAATCTCTCCACCCTGGGTAAAGGGTATTGCTATAGGGATTATACTAGGGTCTTGTAGGTTTCCTAAAAAAATTAACTTGTACTGTCTGCTCACAACCTACAATCCCCTCTTGAATGAGGTTGTTAGGGCTGCACTATGGTTGTTGTGAACCAGTAGAGAGGGATTCAATTTTCTTACTCAATATCTTCACCGGAGTGGCTAGAGACTGTATAGTGTTGAGCTCAAATCCACCTGCAACTTTTTGCTTCCCCCTTAGGTTCTCTCATTGGTAATTATTCATAGCCATGCCTTCTATTAGAGCTTGGACTTCCTTGGGCGTCTTGGTATTAAGTGTACCTCTCATTGCTACGTCTATCATTTGTCTGGTAGACGAGTTGAGACCATTGTAGAAGGTCTAAATTTCCATCCAAAGAGGGAAGCTGTGATGTAGACACCGCCTTAACAAGTCCTTAAAACACTCCCATGTGTCGTATAAGGTTTCACCCTCTATTTGGGCAAAAGATGAGATGTTGGCTCTAAGCTTTGCAATTTTCATGGGTGGAAAATACTTCTTCAAGATTTTTTTCGCCAATTCATTCTAGGTTGTGATTGAATTCTTTGTGAAAGAATTTAACCACTACTTAGCTCGACTACGCAAAGAAAATGGAAAGAGGTATAGTCAAATAGCATCATCAGTTGCCCCATTAATCTTGAAAGTATCACATATTTCTAAAAAAATCAGAAATATTAGGATCTTGGTTTTGGAAGTTGTCAAATTATACAAACTATTGCACCATTTGAATAATGTTTGCCTTGATCTCGAAGTTATTGGTTGCAATAGTTGGTTAGTTGATGTAAGACTACGTAACAATTAATGATGGTCGGGAGTAGTCCAACATGGTTTGATTCTACCCCCCATTGTTGGTCATGATATCGTCGAGTAAGCTCTTGTGATCAGATTCTTGTTTAATCGCTTGATTCTTGACTTTGCCCTCTAACAACTACACTTCATCTATCAATCTAATCGGAGATCCTTGGTTTATCGCCTCCATTGTTCTTTGACAAATACTTGCCTTAAATTACGTAAAGTCGTCCTCTCAATCTTAGGATCAATTTTAATCAAATCCTTTGACAGGCTTCTTGTCATGCAATATACTAAAGAAAATAGAGAATTTAATCAAGATCATACTAAGAAAATAAAAGAATTCAAGAAAAAGAAAATAAATCAAGAAAGATAAGAAAAAAAAAAGGTTAGATTAATAAATCTACTAGCTTTCTTAATATCAAAAGTCTCCAACAATGGTGCTAAAAACTTGATGTAGGCAAGTGCATCTATCAGTTTATAATATAATGAATTAAGTCTAAGTGATAATCCCTTAGAGACTGTAGTTACTAGTACTCATTAGGTCTTTATTATCTAACCGGAAAATTAAATTTTAAAAAATTTAAAGAAGTAAATCTAAATTATTGCTAAAAATAATTTAAAGATTAACTAACACACAATTCAAGAATTAATAAGAAAACAATTCAATTGAAAATTAATTCAAGATTCAATGTTGTACTTAGATCTTGTTTCTCCTAGATCTAACATGTGATTTCTCTAAAGATAATTTAATTTATTCTTTAATCTTTCTTGACCGGGAGAATTCTCTACTAAAGTTAATCACTTTCTCAAGCCAATTAACTCTAACCCTAAAATCGCCTATTAGAATCTTTTCTCAATAGTATGACTTAAGATTGCAATATTGAACAATAAATCCTCTATACTTTAATTTGAAATTCCAGAAGAATCTTACAAATTATCTCTAATCTTGCAATAATTCTCATCAACTATGCCTGGATTTAATCTTATAAAAAATTTCTCGATTCTTTTATAAGATATCAAACTTTAAATTATTACTCATGGAAATAATAACCTAAATCATGAAGCAAACATAGTTAAATCAATAAAAGACTAAAGAATTAAATTAATCAATACTAATCATATCATATGAACAGATCTAGGTTTCACAAGACCTAAATACCAAGGTTCTACTCTCTATACATCACAAAATAAAAATCTAAAAACAAAGAGTAGAAAATTATAGAAAAGAAAGTCATCAAGTTTAAATAAGATCAAATCTTAAATCTTGAATTCTTGATAATCCTCTTGCTCCTTGAGTGTTCTTGTATTGAAAAGCTCTCTCTAATTTTGTGCCAAAAAGTTCTTTTGAAATAAACCTTAGCAAAGCTTTATATAGAAAATAAATAAAAAAAATAAGTCGATTGGAAAAGACACCACCAAGGACACAACCATGTCTTTTGTTCATGTCCTTCACTGTGCTTTATGTTTATCTTTTTTTCTTTTTCTTTTAAACTAGAAATGACATGATCGTGTCTTTTAGTCATGTCCTAAGTTGTAACAATTGAAAATCAACTTTAATTTTGCTTAGAAATGATATAATTGTGTCATTCAGCTATATCAATCTTCAAACCTTTATAACTTGCTCATTTTAGCTTTAATTTCAGCAAAATTTGTTTCTATCTTCTCGTTTTCTCATTTAGATTGTTTCAAAATCTAGAAAATAAAATTTCACTAAATTAAGTATTATTATTTAAAAATAAACTCAAATATCAAGGAAAATCATAAAAAATCAGTAAATAAAATATATGCAATTAGGAATTCATCACGCATTAAATGTACTAAAAATAGGCATGATAAAGTATGGATTTGAAAAGCTACTTCCATAAGAAGTTTCCTTCAGGCCCCTTCAACTTCCATAAGAGAACTTGCTCGACATGTTATTGGAACTACACTTTGGATTGGATGTATTTCTTGCTTGGACAATGGTCAGCCTAGTTTTGCCTAATCCACTAAGCACCTCCCCTCTATGACTTTACCTTAAGGAACATAAGCTGCCATATTTTTGCTTAGATTAGATCACTTGCCTCGGGCCCTATATTCCTGACGTTGGATTCAATTATCCGACTCAGCGTATAGACACCCTATTCTGACTTTTCTACTAAGGTACTGTTCCACTCGGACTTCCATCCTTTCACTTCAAAGTAAGTGCAGTCATCTCTACTTAAAAGGCAGTTTGTTTAGATACATCTTCACCTTGGCATATCGCTACCTCGGGTTGCCTTGTCTAGTCTGGTAGATGTATGCCCTACTTGGATTTTATGAAAGGTAAACTGCTTAGTCCAAAGAGGTTAGACCTTTTACATTCCACTTTGAAATTGTCTCATTCACCTCTGCATAGAGGGCAATTTGATCGAATACATTGCACCTATTTACCCTTATACCAGTTAGCTCGAATTTCTCTACCTCGGCTTCACATCATATCAAACTTCTTGGCTTCAGCCCCCATAACAGCTCAAACCCCTTTGCTTCAGACTTTCACTCGACCAGATTGACCATACACTTGAGAAGCCTATTTTTCCTCTCCTTGCCTTCATTGTAGCAATGAGACTATGAGGGAGGTAGGGGGGCCAAGTGTTAATAGGGTTTTTTTGGACATGGGCCCCTCAGGCCTGTCTTAATCTTCTTAGGCTCATTCCTTACCTCAAGCTTCTATCTTGGCCCAAGTCTAGAGTTTGACCTATCTAACTATGGCAAGTCTTCAATGGCTAAAAGACTCTAGATAAGGCTAGGAGACTCTAGAAAAGGCTAGGAGACTAAGTCAAGCAACTACCTCCTACATATCTAAGATATGTTTGAGATTACAAACCCACTCTTTAATACTTACAAAAATGAATCTACCCACTAACTACTCTCCAACTACCGACACCACTCCTCTTTAAATACAAGATCACCACCTAACGGTAAACAACTTAATACTTTGTGTACTTAAGCGTACTTATCACTCTTAAGCACTTATATTCTTCAAAACACCCTACTAACTTAAGTATCAGAGTGGCTATGCTGAATAACATCCTGACATCCCCTCACAGTGTTCTTTTTCGCAGGCTTATTGATTATGAGTCCAATCTCTACTTAACCTTTACCAACAAGATCCTTGAGACGACACATCTTATACCTTTTGTTTGATTTGTGTTCATAAATCATTCACACTAACAAATTTTTCCAACTTAGTTGATTTCATCTTAAGCAATTTTTGGAGCTCTTCATGAAAATTTAAGGGCTCATAGTTGAATTTTAAGGAAAATAAGATCTTTCTTATATTGGGTTTGCATCAGAAATTTTTTTATATTAGGTTTGCATCAAAATTTTTACTTGCTTGAACCTTGGTCCATAGTAGTATAAAGAAAGAGAGGGAGAGAGATAATGAATTTAGATAATGTAGCAAAATTATATCAGATTCTCCTTTAGCTCTCGTTAAAATGGTCAATACAAGCTTGTCCAAGAATAGGATGTGTAAGTGGCCTACTAGTTCCATTACAATGCGTATGTAGATGGGAACAAAGGATCGCATATGTGCATTATTCCAAAGATTATATTTTCAAGGTTATTAAGCTTTACCTTTATTTTTCTATTTATTTCATTTGTTTTGAAATTTTACATTCATGTAATTTGTTTTCTTCAAAACCTTTGTTGCTAAGTTCGTAGCCTCCTCCATTATAGCCAAAAGACATATTAACTAAAGCACAACTATCTTGGATGTCCAAGGAGTGGTATGTATAAATCATCTCTTTTACTTCTACTTCTTCATACATTTTACTAAATGTCATTCCCTAACATAAATTATTGTGCAGTTTCAATTTATCTACTATTATTCATATGAAACATCAAATTGATTAAGATTGGGTAATAAAATGATGCAAGTAGATAATGAGAAATGCCTATTACGTCCGAATTTGTAACACCAAGTGCTACTTTCTATAGAACATTTATAAAATTAATGCAATTTGTTTTTTTCATTTTATCTTAATTATAGACACAATGGATATCTAATTGAATTGATTTTGTAGGGGCTCAAAAATTTTCAACAAGGTTATAGGGGATCTTATCAACCAACTTCAAAAGATTAATGGTGACAACTATCCTAAGGTTATTAGTACTCTTCAACTTAAGCTATTTGTCTCATGTTCACTGTATCTCAATGTGGTCCACCAAACTTGATGTTAATAGGTCATTTTATTCAATGTAGACTTTGAACCACATATTCATTATTAATGTGGAATCTAGATTTAAGCTCTAGTGGAATACTGTCAGGTCCTTCCTTGATCTAAAGACAACTGTGAAAATCCACGTAAGTACTGCTATTTTCCATCTTAAGTACTAATTATCTAAGAAAAGTTGATATTTCAATAGGTCCTTAAGAACAAGTAGCAAAGCAAGTTGCTCAAAATTATTGGGGCAAGGTGACAAAGAAATTTCACATTAATTACATTCCTATATAATTGAAAAATGTTGAGGGGTGGCTGTTTAATAAGACTAGCACTAGATAAGATGTAGAAATTCGGTATACAATTTATGGAATGTTTTCTTTATTCAAGCTAACATATCTACCTTTTTATGTATCCTGTTGGCCTTATGGAACTTGTATCCTTGTACTTCTTTTGTTAAAATTATCAAATAGTTGATATTGGGTTATATTATGAAGATAAAAGAAATTAACTTGTATCCTTGTACTATTTCTTTGTCTCATTTACAATTGCCTCCTTTGTAGTGAATAATTATGAATAGTGGACTATGATACAGATTTCGTACATGAAAACACGAACCCAATATTATACATAACCAAGGGGGTGGGTCTGGGTTGCGAGATAGCTCGAAAAGTAAATAATAGTCAGAGATTAAGTAAGGGGTTTCGTGCATTGAAAATGGATATGATGCACCAACACCTCATACGAGCTTAGGTCATACTTGATATGGCATACAAGTATGGCCAAAGGTTACTTGCTATTAGTCCATGCCAAAATAGTCTAGATAAGAGTAGCTTAAAATTAAGCAAAAAGACACTTGGCTTAAAAGGGAGTAAAAGTTTAGTGTATTCTCTTTGTATGATTCGTTGTGTAGCTATTACAATATGTAGGTATTTATAATATCTAGTTAGGGTAAGTCTTAAATTATAGAAAATTACATAATTGGATCCCTACTTGCTAAGAAAAAAGAGAATAATTTATAAAGGAAGTATGAAATTGTGCAAAAAGAATATCATTTGTTAGAAAGGACAGCTCGTGTAATTTTGCTCATTCTGTGGTCTTAATAACAATATGAGTCATGCAAGGGTAAGCCTTGATTAGGTCTAGTCGGTGTTAGTAGTTCGACAACTCTGATTGCTAGGATTGGACAAAGGTTAGCTTAGGGATGACTTACACATAGGATCGACCTCGAATGGTCGGCTCTTGACAGTTGTTAGCTCAGCCTTAGCACTATGGAGATTGCTGTATCCAGATTTGGTGCTTGGACTAGTATATTGCAGAGGAGGTTGGCTCAGCATGCCAGTTGATCACCTCGATAGTCTCTTGGATGGTGTAGAGATCAAAGTAGCTTAACAGGTCGGATTGGGGTAAACACTACTTTTCAACGCTTAACTCACCTCGGACAACTTGATGAATTATCTAAGAAAGCCCTCGAGTTCGGGTGCGCGTGATCGGTCCTTGATCCTTATTAAACTGGCTTCAAATACTTCTTATACTTTGAAAAGGAAAAACATAGCTTATGAGAATAGAGATTGATTTGTAGTTTTATCATCTTGGAAGGCAGGAAGTTTGAACATGATTTCAAGAAGGCTTAGTTGTACAATAGAAGAAGATTATGGAACTCTTTTTATAGTTGTATCATTGTATTGTTGTTAGTAAAAACAAAATGCATAGGATGAAATATCCATACCTACCATGATGTTATTGTTGTAATCTATGGTTCCATTTAACTAATGTAATATTCAACATCTTCTTTTTATTAATAAAAAAACTATTATTCGACTATATAGTTTATGTAGTTGTATAGTTTAATGTCACTATAGCTTTGTATTGTTTCTAAGGTCATCCAAATGTTGGTATTGGTAAATCTTCAATGTCCTCTACACATTACTCGCATTAATGTCAAAATATGAAGAATAACTCTTTTATGTTCCATATTAGTAAACCTACACATGAAAGATGCACTAAGCTTTTTGCATGTATTCACTCTACTACATGTAATACTCTCAAAGTAAGATACCCTTTTTACACATACACTCTCCCATTAGCATATTGTCATTGTATATGTACTCTCATAGTAGCACATCCTTAATTGCACATACTCACTTTACTGCATACTCACTTAATCTCATGGTAGCCCATACTATTTGCTATACATAAACTCTCACAACTATGCCCCTCACTACACTACTACCTCCATTATGCTTACACTCAACACAATCTACTCATTACCCATACATACCTCATAACTATATACCTTCACTATATAAGCCACATGCATATACATTGGTCGCTGCACATATACAATCACATTAGCATAACCTTACTGTGCACATTCTCACACCACCTTTTGCATGACTTTTGTTGCATTAGCACTACATGTAGTAATAACTACTCTACTACCAACATACATAGTGCACAAACATAAATAATACCAAAATTATCATAGATTATTAGGAATGATATATAAACCCATAAGCCATTTTATATAACACCATTACTTCATAAAGTCATTTGGAAACTCTACACGAATCATTTATATTACAAATCCATAATTCATTACTATTACCACACCATCATTTTGAAGATCTTTTGCACTACAAAATGAAACATGTATTATATACTTTAACCTCTTCTACCCATGCTTCACTCTTTGTGCACTACGAAATTTCCATGAAGTGGTACTCTACGTCTTATGTTCCCATTATGATCTTCGAACCTAAACACTGGGTATAATGCTTCAAATTCATTACTTTCGCTACCTCTTCTAGAAGTTTCACTAATGGAACTACTACAACTAGTAGATTGAGAAAACCATATAGCCATGTCATATCCCTATTCCATGATAGAACTCGACAAACTAATGAACAACATGTGTAATAGAGAACAAAAAATACAAAGGAATAAAGAACACTCAGTATTTGTACTTGAATTGAGGATATAGAAACGATGGACTGCATTACAGTAATGGACCTATAAGTGACAAATTACAATATAGAGGTAGATGCTGCAAGTGTTGTTAAATGTCTCCCTCTTTGAGTGCCTTAATTATGCTACATCTTCTCCCCCTATGATGACTGTGACTACCATTTGTTTACCTTCTAATACATGATAACCGTTACTTTTACAAAAATATAAGAGGAAAATAATCCTTCATCATTTAAAGTAACTGCATTTTACCTTTGACATTTAAGGTGTATTTACCACAATGTGTCTCTTGTAGTATTAGCATTAGATGGCCTTCAGTTGTGCCAACATTAGCACATTTCCCCAATGCTTTACCCTCTTTTGTATTTGGGTTCCATGACTCATTTGGGCCTTGTTTCCAAGCTTTTGTTTAGGTTAGTCTAGCTGTTTAATTATTTTAGGAGGCATAAACATAATCTCTTCCTTAGACAACCGTTTCTTCCTAGGTATTAGAGATATCATGGATTGATAAGTTGCTATCTAAGTATTATGCTTATAACAATCATGCATGTATTGTTCAGACCTTTGAAAATTTTGAAGAATCACTATAACAACATGCTTACATGGCAATCCTTATAGCTCCCATCCTACATGTACATGTATGTATGTTGAGGTTGACTACATGTCGCTCTAAATTATTATCAATTTGATACATGTTTGCTTTAGAAGTAATTGCTGAAAAGTCTAACCATGGTGGAAGTTTTCTCAAGTCTCCTCAAAATATTAGGATAGATATCTCTATCATAATTTTATATTCCCTCCCTCTTAAAATTAAATCTCTTCATAAGACAAGCGCGGTACCATTACAATAGGGAAATGACTGGCAATGTGCATGCTTTTAGTATCATGTTGTTGAAGGACTCATTTAAGTTATTAACAAAGGTGTCATACTTCCTTCGATGGATGAAATGCAACTTAAACCACTAGGTGGTGGACTATTTGACAAATAATGCTACGCCACTTTGTTTATATTTTTCATTGCATTGACCTTATTTTCCCATTCTCTAATTGTTGATACATTTGCAATTTGCCACATTGCATCCTTGAGCTCTTGCCCAACAAATTTTTTATGAAGTTCTCATACGAATGCCTCATATAATTTCAATGCTCACATGTTGAAAACAAATCCCTTAGTGCATTTTTGAGTCTTTGTAAGAAATACAACACATAGATGATTAACATGATTAAACAACTACAAAGATAAATAAGTTGTCAAAGGCTAAACCTTCTATCTATGAAAAATCAATACTAAGCTAAGGGCTTTTAGGTCTCTAATGTCATCTTTGAGTATTTCCAGAAACTAATTGTAAACCTTATGTAGTTACTAGTTCGAACCTTGAATTAAGTCTAAGTGTCATAAACGATACCATAAGTCGATAAGGTTATAAATAATAAAATTTTTCTAAATTGAGAAAACAAATATAGTATCGATAATAGAAATCTTAGAAAGTCAATCGAAACTTAAATTGCATACAAAAACCCTAATTTCGATGTACGAGCAAATACTTGAAATTGAATTTGAACTTGACTGAAACCTTAAAACTATAACTTTAAGCTTATAAAATGAATAAATATCACTTAATAGTGATATAATCAAAGTCAATTATAATTATCAACTACATTGTGTAATTGCGTAAAATTTATAACGAAAACATTGAAATAATTCATAAAAATTATAACTGTAATAGGTACTAATTAAATTGATAAATTTTCATAAAATTCAAAAATTAATTTATAAATGTTATTTTATTATTTTTATGATTGAAAAAATTATATATATTTATTTTTAATTTTATTTTTCTTCCCTTTTTCTTTTCTTTTTCCTTCTTCTTATTTTTTTCCTCCTTTATGTGATTGCCCAGCTACATTGTACAGTAGCTCATGTGTATAATTCTAATCTACATGTGTCATTGAGATTATGGAGCAAGGATAAATTACTTAAAGTAAGTGTCATATCCAATTTAATGAGGAGATTTGAGTAGATTATTCTTCTTCTTTTTCTTTTGCTTTTAATCCATCTCCTACTGGATTTTGTTGCTCACGTCTGGAAACAAAAAAGAGAAAAAGAAACTAAAGCAAACACACACACACATACATAAAAATCGGAACAAGGAAAAACAAAGGGGAAAAATCTAAGAAGAAGAAGAAGAAGAAGAAGAAGAAGAGGAAAAACAAGAGATTCAACCATTATTTGGATTTAAGTTGCTATGGATTTAGGTAAGTTATTTATTTATTTTGTATATACATGTATTCTATACTATGCATATATGTACTAAGTATTTATTTATTTACATGTTCATATAGGTATGCATGAGTAGATATATATACATATTTATTAGATATTTTCTCCATTTGTATATATACATATGTATTTAGGTGTGTATATATATTATTATATCTAATATACGGTATATGTATGTATGCGTAATTAGATATGCATATAGCATAAAGTATGTATATGTATATGTGATGTGTATAAATAATATAAACCATGTATTTTCTTAAGTATATATTTATGTACATAGTATTTTTTGATATATTATATACATGTATATGTACATGATAATTATTTTATATGAAATATACATATAAAAATACATATATGATACATATGTACATATAGTTTGTATTTCTTTACACATGTATTTAGGTACATATGTATGTGTGTATATTATATATATATATATGCATATTTAGTATTTTATTATACAGTATATGTATGTATAAACAAATAGCATATGTATATGTACTAGGTATTTATATATATATATATATATAATATTTTACTTAATTATTTATGTACATATGCGTGATTATGTATATATATGTAATTATTATTATTTTTACTATATGAGGTATATATATGTATATGTATATAGTAAATATATGTATATATACTTAGTATTTTCAAAGTATAAGAATTTTTGTATATATGTATATGTATATTGCTGGATGTGAAGATGTATATATATTATTATTAATAATATTTCGTATTTTAGTATATATACACATATATAGTAAAACTATATATGTACATAAGTACATAGAGTATAATTAAGTGTATATTATACTTGTACATAATGTATAAATAAGGTTAGAATAAGTTATTATATAAAGTATAGTATATATATAAATGTACGTATATGAATAGTGATGTATATGTAAAAATCAATAAATAAAGTTAATAGATATATATATACATAAATACTATAAGTTTGGAAAAAAATTAATAATTAAGTAAATTATATATAAGTATATCGTAAAATAGTAAAATAATGGTAAATTATGGAAAAAGTACAAAGGTGACACGTGGTACTTCCATATGTTGCCACGTCACAATTTATTATAAATTAATTAATTTTCGTAATTAATAATAATAATAAAATAGAAAGAAATTGAATTAGTAATTCTAAAATCTAAAAAATAAGTAAAAATAGGTAATTATAATAAAATAAGCTTAAAAAAAGAAAATTATCAATTATACGATCTAAATAATTATTAAATCGTAAATATGTTAAGAAAAACTTAAATTGATATTTTATAGCTTTTTGAGTTAAAATAATGAACTTTGTGGTATTTTTATATCACGGTCAAAATTGCGAGTTACAACGTCCAAAATGGATCTTGTTATGAGAAAATACACTAGAAAATGATTAAAATGGATTATAAGTTCATAAAGATTCAAGTTAGATCAAAAAAGTTATACGCAATTTGATAAAAAGCTTAAATCGATGATTTCACATAATGATTAGTTATTTAATTTCTAAACTTACTACTTTCTATATTCCTTATTCTTAGGTGATTTTGACTTTGACCTTGAGTTACTATCAAACTACTATGACCTTTGAGTCGATCATGACTGAGTGAGTTTTTCCTAATGATTCCATACTTGCTTGTGTTTATAATTAGTGAATATAAATTTTTATTAATAATTGAATGTTGTGTGGTACTAGATTATGGTTGTATACGATATTGTTTGTTGATAATTAATATACTTTAAAGTATAATAACGCATTAGTTATTACATAGTAAATTCAATAAGAATCGATTGTCTGTGACTTTGTTGATCGCTGAATAATAAGACTTAACTTTATTTGGCTTGAATAAGCCAAATCGAAACATGTATAATCATACATTGCATAACTAATTTCGACCGTCACATCACATAGAGGTAGCAAGAGGCCATACATGGGTTGATTATTTATTGTTATAGATTTTGTACGGTACATGCGTATGATATAACCTTACCTTAGCCAGCAAGATTACTAAGCATTGAAGGCGCCAACCGCCTGACTAAGGGTCGAGTCCAGAGACCTCTATTTAGGGGTGAGTAAAGGTTGTATGAATCTACTCATAATCATACGTAGAACTCGATTTTGATTAAAACTGAGAATGGATATACCATTATATTTTGCATATGAAACATAGAGTTTCATTATTATAAAAGTTCTAAAATGATACCCGGATCTAACTGTTGCTAATGTATTTCCGATCCTGACTTCAGAGGGCGTTAAATTTGAGTTACATGCAGTACTTGGTTACCTGCATATATTTGTATGGCATATTGATTGATCATACATTTACTTGATTGAATTAATTTGTTCTATAACCTATTTATTATATGGTTAAGGTAATTATTTTACTAAGCTAGTTAACTTATACTATTGTAATCTACTTTCGTAGGCTGAGCTATTCGTGGAGTCAGGCCATCGCATACCCGAGGTTAGTTGTACATCAAGGGGTGATGTGGGAATAAAATGTGACATGAGTGCACTTATGATACTGTATTTAGACTTAGAGCCTTATTATGTAATATAATATGATAACAGTTTGCAATATGAATTCTTATCGTCTTCTCATTTATGAATCCCTATATATATGTGTGTTACTTATATTTGAATGATTGTGAGTATTATAATGAAATGATATTGCTTACACTTGCCCAACTTTAGGTTGTTAATTGTAGTAGTAGCCTTATATATCGTATAAAAGGTTGTTGATTAAAAGGAAAATTAATCTATAGTCCTTTGTACGATATGCAGTGGCTGCCATAACTAGCCCTCTTAAGTCATGACACTAATACCGTAAAACACCACATTCTAACTCTACAATGGCTATAATGGCAATTTCTATTGAAAAGATGTCGTCATTCTCATCTCTCTTAATTGCTGCGAACATATGACCACCAAAGGGGCCCTTGAGGAAGCAACCATCCAAGACCACTAAAAGCTTACAACCACTTAGAAAGCTAACTTTTTATGCATTTAAATGGATGTAAATCCTCTCAATTATAGGAGCACAACTCTCCATTAATGCATCACATTTAATAATAAGATGGCTACTACTATCACCAATCTTGATCATCTTTGCATAATCCCATATCAAATCATACTGTTGTGCTTCATCTCCTTGCAAATTATCCCAAGCCTTTCTTTTTACTCGATATATCATAAGAATGCCTATATCAATAGCAATGGCTCTCATCATATGCTTTGAAATTGCGGATACATCCCATTTTGGACTAGAATCATGAAATTCCTGTATGTATTTACGTATAAAGAAATTGGAATTAACATTCACATTCTTCAAATTATGAGGGCAATCATAGTTGGGATTGAATATTTTAACTTGGAACGTCTCATCATCACTAATTTTTGATGCATAAACTTGCCACCCACATTTGTTGACACAGTATATAGAAACTTTGTCTTTTTAGTTCAAGGATATCAATAATTAATGCCTTTCAATGTTGTAAAGGCCTTCAAACAAATTCTAAATGTCTTTACAACGGGAAATTTCATCCATAACATCAGGTGAGCCTCTTTGCGGTCAACATCATCACTATATATTGCATATCTATCCAAATCTTTCTCCTTTTTAGAATCAAGTAAACTTTGCAAATCATTGTCTATTAGAGGTTCATTACACTCAGTCCTAGTATAGTCTACACCCTCTCCAATGTTAGTAGTAAGGGGAATCCTATTATCTTATGCACAATCTAAAGTAATAAGGCCAAAGTCATCATCAGTTCCATTATCACTCGAGTATTCGTCAAGATCGTGGTTTATGTCATCATTGCTATTGCTAATATGGTTACTCCCACCATACCCTACATCTGCATTCATAACTACATGATCATTTACCACATTGTGCCTTCATCCATAGGCCCATTCAAATCATCATCCATGGCTGCATTTAAAAGGTTGTCTCCACTAATCATATGCAACACATATGTTTGGGGAGGTATCTATCTAAGATAAGTGTTTAGGTATCGATATATAGAAGAACAATATAAACCCCTAATAAGTGGTATAACTACAACATTGTAATAACGTCAACATCATTTTGAATATGCTTAAGACCATTATATAATGATTGTCTTGGCACTAAGTAGTGGACAAATGCATTCTATGGTTGCCCTAACTCCTTAATGACCCCTAGGACTAGGATCTCAAAAAGTTTCATCATGTCGGGATCTATATTCTTTCTTAATTTGACGGAGCGGCCATCATAAATTCAAATGAGCCTTTTCATGAATTGCTCACCATGATGAATTTGCAAGTTTATGCAATTTTGAATTACCATCACTTGATTCTATAACATGAAACAACACTTATTAGTAACATAAACAAGTTTTCAAGATGATAAGAAGTTCAATTCAACAAATAATAATAATAATAATAATAATAATAATAATAGGGCTATCATCGGTTTTCTAAGATTATATTGAGTTTTTAGTAAGAAAAAAAAAACTAAAAATTCATTATATTCAACATTGCATTTAACAAATTTGAAATAATAGCTAAATAAAATTACTGTATTTTGATGTACTAAAAACAGTGGTAGCAACAAGTGAAGTAACAAACATGAAATAATTTCTAAATAACGAGTATACGATAGATTGGAAAAGGTAGGTTGAATTGCGAACTCGCGAGAATAACATACTCGATGGATCAAGTTGAGATTTTTCAATTGGAGAAGTAGATTAAGTTCGTCTGATCGTCCTCTTGGGTAATGCTTGCCGTTGGAGTTAGGCCTCAAATTGGATCAATACTGCAATTTAAACTGATGTGATACCATGAATGTCAATGATGATTTGCGGGTTTCGGTTTCTGATCTTTGGGAAGTTTGATTTGAGAATACGGTTTTGATTCTGAAGGGAAAAGAGAATAGTAGACAGTTGGTTTTAGGAATTTATGTTTAAGATTATGTGTATTTCTAACGTCAACTAAATGGGTTTTCTTTTTTCCCATCTTTCCGTTAAGATTTTAACGTTAAAATTAATGTTGACGGTATATAAAATAACTCAGGTATATTAAATGTCAAATTTAAAAACACAAGCATGTAAAATGTCAATGTATGAAAACTTGGATATTTGAAGTGGAATTTGCCATATTTAATTTCAAGAGTTAAACATTGCATGATTGAAACAATTTAGGATTCAGCAGATCAAGCTATTCGCTTCCCTAAAGTTGGTGCAAGGGCTTTGCCTTATAGAATTACAATCCATATATTTCCCACTTCCTAGAGGTTCGGTTTTTTATGTCCAGTAGTAGTAGGTCATAACAAAAATCCCATTTTAGTGCCAACTCTTACACCGTTTTAGACATCGTAAGCTTAATTTTTAAAATATAATAAAATCGGTAATTCTATTTTGGATAAAGGGCTTATACTTTTATGAATAATCGATGTTGCTACAGGCTGTAAGCGCATCTACTTACAATCATAAGCATCGTATGAGAAGGACTTGTGATTTTTTGTATTAAAGTATAAGTCTTTCAACATATAAATTATTTAGGTGTGAAAACAATATAACATAGTAAGGATAAACACATAAATAAAAGTGCAAGGTGAGTATAAATCCCATAAAATTTAACTTTTTAGGTAACGAATCAATTTAAATATTATAGACAATTACTCTACCTCAATGAAATCGATAAATTTAAAACCAATTAAAATTTTAAACTCAAACATAAAATAAAAGATAAAAATCCTAAAATTTTGCTCGAAATCTAAATCGCATTAAAAAACCTTGAATCCGAAGTACGTATAAATACTCGAAATCGAACTCGAACTTAACAAGAATTCTAAAACTATAACTTTAATCTTATAAAATGAATAAATATAACTTAATAGTAATATAATCATAGTCGATTATAATTATCGACTAAATCACATAATCATGTAAAATATTTTACGAACATATTAAAATAACTCGTAAAAATTATAATTGTAACAGATACCAATTAAATTAATAATTCATAACAACCCTCCAAAATTAATTTATAAATGTTATTTTTATTATTTTTATGTTTAGAAAAATTACATATAATTATTTTTATTTTCCTTTTTCTTCTTTTTTCTTTCTTTTTCTTCTTATTTTTCCTCTTGCTACTATGTTCAATTCCTGGAAACAATAGCAGCCCACCTTTTTTTATTTTTTTTTTACCTTCCTTTTCACCCTCCAAGTGTTGAATTTAAAAGCAAGAAACCAAAATTAATGATTTACTTTTCCTATCATAATTAATGCTACAATCTAATGGATTTGTTTCTTTATTTATAAATTGTATTTAGTTCTATTCCTGTTGCCTTCTACATGGCTAGATCTTAGACGCCTAAAAAAAAAAAACGAACACAAAAAAGATAGAAACAAAGCGCGTACACACACAAAAACCGAGAGAGAAAAGGAAAAAAAAAAAAAAAAAACAAAGTCATTGCTAAGAAGAAGAAGAAATTATGGGGAATTAAATCAAGTAAATTACTAAAATAATTAGGTACGTATTTATTTAATTTTTGTACATATATACATACATACATACATACATATATATATATATATATATACTCTATAGTATGTACATCTATATTAGGTATTTTTTATTTTATTATGTATGTATGGGTAAATATATATATGTATATATGTAATATATATAGTATAAAGTGTGTACATGAATGTGTATATAATATATATATACTAGGTATTTTCTTATGTGTATGTATGTACACATGAATATAGGTATATGGATATATGTACATAGTATTTTCTTGAAAATATATGCATGTATAAATGGCTATATATGTATATGTACATAGTATTTATTTAGTATATGATATGTATATACATGGATTATGTATTTTTGTATATATGTACATATGTATATATTTTATATTTCATTTATGTATATATATATATATATATTGTTGATAGTCAGTTTTTACTTATCTAACATTCATCCATTTGTTTGTCGATATACTAAGTAATCAACTCTCTTAGCATACCACTGGATATATGACATACAACTTTTATGCTAAGTAGAAGAAGTCTGTTCTTAGTTTGAATTTAAGTCTGTGATGTAAACGGTTATCATAAGCACGATTATATTATATAACCGCCTGCTCTCCTTACATATTAGGGGAGATATCAAGTCAAGAAACTTCTACGTGTCTTAATAATTATCCCAACAACTGCCTTAAACACTACAACGATTTATAAATATTGGAAAGAAACTCTATAAGAGCTCTTTAACACTTCTTATTCATATACTTACTATACTAAGTCACTTTACTAACTTAGGCATCGAAGTGGTTGCATCGGTGCCAAGCATTTCATTCTCTTTTATAGAATTTTTCCTCATCCCAAAATTCACTAACAACATTTGGCACTGTCTGTTTTTCTCTAAACATGACCACATGGCTAGAACTAGGATGACCAAAAGTGCAAGTACTGGTGCTTCCTCCCAATACCTTAAAGGGGGGAATCGGCATGCTGATGAGCAACGACTGGCTCGACTTGAGCAACTTTGTCTCGATTTAGCCAAAGAAAATTCCGATTTAAATAAAAAACATGAACAAATCCTTGACCTTCTTCATAAAAGTATTCATCTGAATCAGGACAAAGAGCATGGTGATCATGATGCTAATAGTACCGATGATTCCATTTATTCACCTGAATTGCGAAAAAAAAAAAAAGCTGAGGTTATAGCGAGACCCTCAGCTCTTGCTTTCAAGAAGATTGATAAAGTTAAGCAACTGCAGCACGTGCATCATGTGAGACCTTTGCATGTCAGCACGCCTGTTACAGTAACTAAGCAATTCCAAATCAAGAAAAGTTTTTTCGTCTTAGAGATTTTGGAAGAAGTGATACCTCAGTACATTAAGTTGCCTTAGTTTGGAACATATGATAAGACGAAGGACCCTAAAGATTACTTGGAGTATTACCGGATATTGGCCAAGTTGCATGGTTTGAGCGATACAGTAACTTGTTAAGCCTTTCCCTTAACCTTAAAGAATGTAGCCAGCACATGGTTCAAACACTTGAAACCAAATACCATTTCATGTTTCAATAAATTAGCAGAAGTGTTCTTTCAACACTTCCTTGTTGGCATGTTAAGCCTTTCCCTTAACCTTAAAGAATGTAGCCAGCACATGGTTTAAACACTCGAAACCAAATACCATTTCATGTTTCAATGAATTAGTAGAAGTGTTTTTTCAACACTTCCTTGTTGGCAAACTTCCTGTTAGGGACTCTTCAATCCTTAACACCATCAAATAGAAGTCTAATGAGTTAATCATGGATCACTTGGTCAGATTTATGTTTGAGATGGTTCAAATCCCTGAGTTGGATATGAGTGTAGCCTTCAATGCCGTAATTGATGGAGTCAAGCCCCATGGGGACTTTTTCAAGTCACTTGCAAAGAACAAGCCTAAAACTTTCGCTAAGTTTAAGATTAAAGCCATCTCATATATCCGTTAGGAAGACAACATAAAGGTATGGCGTGAGGTTGACCAAAGCAAAGGAGATAGAAAGAATGATAAGCGAAAATGTGCAAAGGATAGACTTGGCATAGACGATGACTAAGGTTCAGACACCAAGAGGAAGAGATGGAGGATTCCGATATACTCATCCTGCACGCTTGTCAATCATCCAATTTTGAACATTTTGATAGAAGTACATAGGTAGATAATCATCCTCCAATGGCTCGAAAGAATGAGAGGGAGTTCCTCAAGAAGAAACTTTAATAAGTACTGTGATTTCCATTGTGACAAAAATCACAATACAGACGAGTGCATTCAACTCAAGAATGCAATTGAAGAAGTGATACAATGTAGGCACCTGCAAAAATTTCTAGCGCACGATGCTAAAAGAATCGAAAGACCATCCCAAAGGAGGTGCGAGAAACAAAAGGATTACACTTAGCTAGTAGCGACTGTGAGAGATGTAAGGGATTTAATCCCAGTAGAGCACCTAACGGAGTGATTAATACCATTGTCAGCAAACCTACCATAAGCTAGTCGAGCTCTTTAAGCTCGATTAATGCCAAAAATTACGTATGCAACATTCAAGGCAAAAAGATCAGGATCAACAATACCATTTCTTTCAGATAGAAAGATTTCAAAGGTATTCTAAGGTCGTATGACAACACACTTGTTATTAGTGCAAGAGTCGCCAACTTTGAAGTCAAGAAAATCCTTATTGACAAAGGAAGTTCAGCCGACATCATCTTTTAGGATGCATTTAACTAAATGAGACCTAAGATCAAGGCTCAATTAAGGTTTTACAAGTATGATCTCTATGCCTTCAATAATTAGCCTGTCTAAGTAACTGAAGTAATCACACTACAGATTTAGATCAACAATGATGAGCATGTTGCACAGGATAAGGTGGATTTCCTCGTTGTCAAATACTGGTCCTCGTACAACATGATAATAAGAAGGTCGTGTCAGCACTTATTTGGCATTGTCCCTTCAACTGGACATTTGAAAGCCAAGTTCACTACCCCCACGAGAGTTAGTGTATGCAAAGGAGATCAACAACTGGCACGATCCTTATATATAAGGGCCTTGAGATGAGAGGAAGTATTTCAGGTTAAAACTTATCCAGAAGGTAAGTCAGTCGGCATAGAGAATGCTGAGAATGATACTGATGATACTGAGGAAATTCCTCTAGGAAGACAACAAGGATAGGAAAACCTTTGTTAACAGATGTTCGGCAAAGTTTGATTGACTTCCTACAAGCCAATGCTGACGTGTTTGCATGGTCACCTTCAGATATACCGAGTATTTCGAGAGAAGTTATGGTACATAAGCTCTAAATTGACCTGAATGTGAAGGTAGTCCAATAGAAAAAGAGGCATTTCGCACCAAAGAGACAAGTCGCAATACAAGAAGAGGTCTAGAAATTATTAAAGATAGGATTCATTCGAGAAGAGCCTTATCCAATTTGGCTAGCAAATTGTGTGCTAGTTAAGAAGTCTAACAGCAAGCGGAAAATGTGCTTAGACTTCACAAATCTTAACAAGGCCTATCCCAAGGATTGTTTCCCACTGCAAAAAATTGATCAGATGGTAGATGTAATCATTGGATACATGTTACTTTCCTTTATGGATGTCTTCTTTGGTTATAACCAGATCAAGATGGACGAAGAGGATGAAGTCCATACATCCTTTGTCACCAACTTTTGAACATATTATTACACGGTAATACCCTTTGGGCTCAAAAATACCGGTGCAACATACCAAAGACTTGTTATCAAGATGTTTAAACCCCAAATTCATAGAAACATCGAAGTATATATCTATGACATGATTATGAATTGCGAGAAGGAAGATTGGCATCTTGCCGACCTGGAGGAGACATTTGCTACATTGAGGAGATATAGCATGAAACTCAACCAATAGAAATGCGTCTTTGGTGTAACATCAGGAAAATTTTTAGGTTAATGGTTACTCGGTGCAATATTGAGGCCAACCCGAGAAAGATTGAAGCCATAAACATGAAATGACCTCGAATGGTCAAAGAAGTGCAAGAACTCATTGGGTGAATTGCCACCCTCAATAGATTTGTGTTGAGAAGTGCTAAAAGGTGCATAAAATTCTTTAAAATTTTAAAGAATCCAAAAGAATTCAGTTGGACTGACGATTGCAAAAGAGCTTTAAATGAGGTTAAAGAATTTCTTGCATCACTCTTGATACTCTCGACACCCATTCCTGGAGAAAACCTATATTTGTACCTTTCTACCAGCTCCCGAGCCTTATCTTTCGTACTGGTCTGAATAGACAGCAAAGAGCATCGACTCATTTATTACGTGAATCATGTTCTATAGGGGCTAGAGCTTTAGTATACAAAGATTGAAAAGTTTGTATTGACAATGGTTCTTTCAACGAGAAAGTTGAAGCCATATTTTGAAGCTCACTAGATCATTATCTTCACCGACCAACCATTGCGACAAGCATTGCAGCGACCTGATTCTTCAGGGAGGATGATGAAATATGCTTTAGAGCTCAGTGCCCATGGTGTATAGTATAAAGCTAGAATGTCACTAAAGGCCTAAGTACTAGCGGATTTTATAACCGAATTCATTAGAGACGAAGATTCAATAGAGGGAGCCGAGAAATCTATCTGGTTTCTCTATGTCAATGGTTCTTCGACACGAGAAGGAAGTGGAGCAGGCTTAATTCTTTAAGGCCCCCATAATGTCAAAGTTCATTAAAATTTGAAATTTGGATTCCCAGCTAGTAACAATGAGGCGGAGTATGAAGCTCTAATTACTTGATTGAAATTGGCAAAAGAAATTGGTGCTAAGATACTCGAAGTGTTCTCTGATTCCCAACTAGTAGTGAATTAGGGCACCGGAAGTTACGCGATAAGAGAAGAAGAGATGAGCAAATACCTATTGGTGGTACGAACACTTGTAAAAGAATTCTTATCTTTCTTCATTCACAAAATCCTGAGAAGCAATAATATTGCTACTAATAAGTTGTCGAAGTTGGCTAATCTAACATTCCTTAAGCTGAGCAAGAAACTTTTCATTGAGTTTCTCCTACAGAAAAACTTACCCACTCTCTCGCAGAGCTGTAAGTTGGCTCTTTGTACAAGAGAAGAATCATGGATGGATTCTATAGTGAATTATTTAAAAGAAGGTACTCTCCCTGATGACAAAAAAGGGGTACGAAGATTAGCTTACCAAGTTATGAACTACATGCTGATTGATGGTCAGCTGTATAAGCATGGCATATCTTAACCTTACCTCCATTGCCTTTCCTCGAAAGATGCCCAAGGGGTGTTATCTGAACTACATGGTGGCATATGCAGTAATCATGTAAAGGCACAAACACTGTACATCCGAGCATTGTGACTTAGCTATTATTGGTCGACTATGAGAAAAGATGCAAAGGATGTTGTTAGGCATTGTTCTTAATGCCAAAAGCACGAGTGGCCAAGTAATATGCCTACAATTGAGTTATGTAGCCTAACCAGCCCTTAGCCTTTCGCTTAGTGGGGACTAGATATTCTTGGGCCCTTTCTAAAGTCTACTACCTAGCGATAATTTGTCATTGTCACTGTAGATTACATTACCAAATGTGCAAAGGTCGAGGTTGTGGCTAAGATCACTAAGAAGAAAGTGGAAGTGTTTGTCTTCAACTCCATCATATCAAAATTCAGAGTTCCTTATATGATAATTATAGATAACAACCTGCCGTTTGACAACAATAAGTTTCGAACATTTTGTGAGAAGCACGACATTCAACTCAACTATACGTTTGTAGCGCACTCTTAGATGAATGGATAAGTCGAAGCCATAAATAAGATCATATTGCATAGCCTGAAATGGAAAATGGATCAAGTTAGGGGGAAGTGGGCTGATGAACTACCGAATGTTTTATAGGGGTACCGAACCACCTACAGAATTGCGATTGGGGAAATGCCCTTTAGGCTAACATACAGCACGGAAGTCGTGTTGCTGATTGAGTTGGACTTACCTAATCTGTAAATGCATAATTTCGATGTTATGCTTAATCAAGTTGGATTGACAGTGAATCTGGACACTATCAATGAGATCAAAGATATTACAAGAGCTAGGGTTGTGATATACCAGCATAGAGCGGCAAGGTATTACAATAAGAAAGTGAAGCACAAGGTTTTCTAACCTAGAGATCTGGTTTGTTGCAAGATGGAAGCCACTGGTGTACAAGTGAGTCAAGGAAAGCATGGTGCGAATTGAGAGGATCTTGTCAGGATCCTGGAAGACGTTGGCAAGGGGGCCTATAGACTAAAAAGGTTAGATGGATCTATCATCCCTCGAGTGTGGAATGCTGAGAATCTGAAATTATATTTCAATTAATTTTTTGGATGATTTTTATCACCACTCATTTGGTAATGGTCAATTTGTCTATAAGATTACAGTACTTGTTTATGTTGAAAGTCTCATGTTTCTTATCCCTCTTATCAATGACGAGTCGATAAGTTCTAGTTTATTACGATTAACGAACTACATAAAGTAATTTTACGGTCAAATAATGCCGCTAGTCCACGCCTTAAACAACTAATGGACAATATCTATAAAGACGTAAAAATTGGGCATGTGAAATAAAACATGCTAAGAAAAATGGGCATGTGAAATAAAATATGCTAAGAAAAATAGGCGTATGAGACAAAACATGCCAAGACATATTTAGGCATGTTAAGTAAAATACGCTAAAAATTAATTAACGTTATGAACTAGAACATGCCAAGAATTAGGTGGTTATGTGAAATAAAACGTGCCGAAAGACAATTTACATGTGAGTAGAAACATGTTGACAAATAAGGGTATATGAAATAGAATAAGGAAACCTTAAGTGTGTGAACTAAAACGTACTGAAAAGGGTCATATGAAGGATATTTCATTCAGCCAATGTAGTTACAAAGGTATAAACAATACAAAAGAATCCTATGTCCTACTGTCGGAATTAGTAGAAGTAATTCTTAGACTAGAGGCTGGGGCTTTCTCCGAGTGCTTCGCTTTCTTAGCACATGTGTTCTCGTCTACATCTGGATCCTCTGCGTATGCTACGCTATCATCCTTATTCAAAATCTTGGCACCTTCCTCTACGTCTTCATTAGCGCTACTGACTTTATTGTCGATGTCAGCAAAGTCAAGGCAAGAGAGATTGTAATCAGGATGAAGCTTCAAGATCTCCTCTTTCACCACTTGAACCCCCTCTAACAACTTCTTTCGTAGAAGTCTCTTGTATTGCTAACTAGGAGCGACTATATTGAGGGCCTCCTTAATTGATGGTCCTCTCTTCACAGTCTCCAACAATTTTGCCACATGACTATGTAAGTTCAAGTTGTTGGTCTCTAACTCTTTGATTTGCATTTTAAGCTTATCTTCCTCATCGCTCATCGTGCAAAGTGTTCGACCGGGACTCCAATACTCTTCTTTCTTTTTTCGTAACTCCTCTTTTAGGCCTTCAGACTCTTTGTACTACTCTTCCATTTTAGCCTTTAGATTCAAGACTTCATCGGCGGTAAGGTCATGTGTAAACTTCTTGGCAGCAAGGTCTTCATGGAGCTTTCTCCCTTCCATCTCTACCCTTATCCTCACATTCTTGACAACAACAGTGATTCAAACTGTAACCAAGAATAGATAAGGCCGGTCACTGGATGGTTCTAAGCTTGCAGAAAGCTTGAAAAGGATTAATGGGGAAAGGTGTGAAAGGGGAAAATGAAGAGTGAAACAGTAAGTAGAACCTACGAATAGTTCCAAAGGATATGACGCACCAATGGAATTTCTGAGGACTTACAACACAATTCGATATGATGTACGAATTAGTCTAATGAGGTCACTCACCACCTAACCTTGTTTAAGGGAAAGGATAAGAGTGATACCGGGAGTAAACAAATAGTATTTATGCAAGGAAGAAAAGTACTCAAGTGTATTGAAGGTAATCTAATGATTTACAGTTATAAGTACAAAGGTATTTATACTAGTAAGTTATGGAAACTTGCCCAAAAGGGAAAAGACAAAAAAGAAATTTCCTAAAGAAGCAATGTACACCATACAAAAGGGTAAAAATGAATATATAAGAAAAACAATCATTGGTTCTATAGATTCTACATATGATACTGTATATGTGGCGATGATACATTTGTGAGGTTGTTGGGAGATGCAAACAAAAAGTATGGACAGATGGGCTTATTTGAGCAGGGATGGCTTAGTCGGTCCAAAGTCTCTCTCTCCGCTTTTCAATAAGGACGATTCCTAGTGATTGGTCGGCTCGGCTCAGTGCTAGAGAGTAATCATCAACTCAGTATACCAAAGAATAATGGGCAGTCATATGGTATGGCACTAAAGGTGACTTAGTAAGGAAGTACTCGGCTTCAATAAGGGTTGGTTGGAGCAAAAGGATTTGTCGTGCCAGCCCCTCTATTCCTTGGGCTCAACTGTGGGTCAGAGGTCTAATAGCTTGATTCACATCATTCCCTCTGAGTTGTTTTGGATTTGGGGTCAAATCTAAATGGTGTTCGCTCAATTCTTTGTTAAGGTGATATGGATTGAGGTTAGCAACATTTAAGGTGTCAAAATACCCATAGTCTTCAGGCAATTCCAACCTGCAGGTGTTGTCACTGATTTTCTAGAGGATTTTAAAAGTTCCTTCCGCTCTTGTAAATAATTTGTTCTTCCTTTTATTCGGGAATCGTTCCTTGCTAAGGTACAGCCATACTAAGTCTCCCGGCTAAAATTGTTTGGCTAACCTACCCTTGGTCTTTTCTCGCATTTTTCTAGCAACTTGGTTGCTGTGCCGAGTGACCTTGTCATAGATATGCTAAAGAGCTTATGCTCTGGCTGAGGCGTCAGGGTCCTCTTACATGGGTACTGGTATGGGGGTGTGGTCGAGGGGTAACTTGAGATTGAATCCATAGACCATCTCAAAGGGAGTTTGCTTAGTGGTGTCATGTATGGTTTGATTGTAAGCGAACTCAACCACTAGCAAGTAGATGTCTCAATTAGCCAGGTTCTTTCCTATTGCAGCTCGGAGTAGTGAACCCAAAGTATGATTAACCACCTCTGTTTGGCTGTCAGTTTAAGGGTGACATGAGGTATTGAAGGGTAGTTTGGTTCCCAACTGATGCCACAGTATTCTTTAGAAACGACTGAAGAACTTCAGGTCTCTATCGAAAACTACACTTCTTGGCATACTGTGTATCCACACAACCTCCTATAAGAAAAGAGAAACAATAGCCAATGTGTCATTAATTTTGGTGCAAGGCACGAAGTGTATCATCTTACTGAACCGATTCACAATGACCATTATAGAATCTTTACCTCAAGCAGTTCATGGCAGTTCGAGAACAAAGTCCATGCTAAGTTCAGTCCACAACCTCATCGGAACAGGTAGGTGCATTGCTTTCCCTTGTTCAACTCGGCACTTGGCCTTTTTGTACATAGTACAACTTTTGACAACTTAGTGCACATCACTCCGCATTCTCAACCAAAAGATTCGGCCATTCAATAGTTTACAGGTGTTCCTCTCTTCAAAGTGTCCGAAGAGTCCTCTACTGTAGGCTTTCCTGATTATTAATTCCCATAGGGAACAAGTTAGTATACATAGTTTCTCCCCTCGGAATAGGTAGCCATCCTCTACATAACACTTGTCTACTATCCTCCCATCCATGCATTGCGGAATTATTGGTCCAAAGTGTGAATCCTTAGAGTACTATTCTTTGATACTCGCAAACCCAAATAGTCTAGTTTGCAGTTTTGATAAAAGTGTATATCTCCTTAAAAGAGTATCTACAACTATGTTAATCTTTCCCTGCTTGTACTTAATTACAAAATTGAATCCTTCAAGAAATTCAACCCATCTCACCTACCGCTTTGACAACTTAGTTTGACTTCGGAGATACCTTAGCGATTCATGGTTATTATATATGACAAATTCTTTCGGTAGTAAATAATATTGCCTACTTGCATTGCTCGGATCAGTGCCAAAAGTTCCTTGTCATACACAAAGTAGTTCAATTGCGGTCCTTAGAGCTTCTCATTATGGAAGGCAATTGGTTAGCCTTCTTGCATCAGGACATCACTTATTCTAATGCCCGATGCATCATATTCTAGCTCAAAAATTTTGTTAAAGTCAGGTAGTACTAACACTGAGGTAAAAGTTAATCTTCCTTTTATGTCAGCAAAACTCTTCTCCTCTCTTTCTCCCCATCAAAAGTCGATGTTCTTCTTTATTAGCTCAGTAAGTGGTACGGTGATGGTACTGAAATTCCTAATAAACCTTCTATAAAATGAAGCTAGTTTGTAGAAGCTTCTCACGTCAGCACAAGTAATAAGAGTCAGCCACTCGATAATTGCTCGAATCTTTTCATCATTAACTTACAAGCCTCCTTCACTAACTACATAGCTTAAGAATACCACTTCTTCCTGACAAAAACAACATTTATTTAAATTACCGAATAATCCCTCAGCACAGAGGATATCCAGGATTGCTCTGAGATGTTCACAGTGACTCAACATGTCGATGCTGTATACTAAGATGTTGTCAAAGTACACCATGACACACTTCCCTATGAGATTTCTCAGTACATGGTTCATTAGTCACATGAAAGTGCTCAGGGCATTCGACAAGTCGAAGGGCATGACCATTCACTTGAAAAGTCCATGTCGAATATTGAATATAATCTTTTACTTGTATCCTAGCCTCATCAGATTTGATGGTAGCCATACTAAAGATCAATCTTATTGAAAATCTTGGCTCCACTTAGTTCATCTAACATGTCTTCTACCCTCGAGATTAGATAGCTATATTTGAATGTGATTTTTTTACGGCTTGACTATTAACACACATCCGCCAGGTTGCATCCTTCTTCAGCATTAGAAGTATAGGCACAGCACAAGGGCTGAGACTCTCTCTTATATAGCGCCTCTCCAACAACTCATTAACTTGATGTTGGAGTTTAAAAGCTTACTCGGGATTCATCCAATAAGCTAGCTTATTCGACAGTATAACATCGGGTACTAAGTCAATGCAGTGCTTTATGCCTCGAGTTGAGGGTAACCCTTCAGGTACTTGTTCTAGGAACAGGTCAGCATATTCATCTATTAACTCCTTGATTTCTTAAGGAAGCTCACCCTACTCCTTAATTTCCAATAGTCGCCTGACCAACAATACGGTCGGCTCGTCAGTATTGATGGCCTCTTAAAGCTCAGCTCTACTCATCACTAGAGCTTTCTTCGATCTGTGAGCAAGTTTCATCTATAACTTGTGAGCTTCTCTCCGTGGCATTGGATTTGGCATGATCTTCTGGTCATCCTTCTCAAACATATATGTGTTCTTATAGCCATCATGTATAACTCTCTTATGAAACAACCACGCCTTACCTAGCAACACGTGGGGAGCACATATGGGTAGTACATTGTAGAGAATCTGGTCAAAGTAGTTCCCAATAGTGACCAACAGTAGTATTTACCAAGTAACATGTAATGCTCCTTTTTCACTCAACCAATGCAACTTGTATGGCCTAAGATCTGCAACAGTTGGCAGCTTCGGTTTTAAAACAAGATCAATTGATGCCACATTGGTGCAACTTCTACTATCTACAATGAAGGCACATATCTAGTCATTTACCTTATAGGTGGTATGAATCAAATTCTCTCTTTGCTCCTCTTATGAGGGTTCTACGCTTATAGTGCACCAAACAATCATGAGTAACTGATTTAAATCCTTATGAAATACATCCTCCTTAATCAATTCTTTCTCGACAGGAACCTCTTCTTCCTTGGATTCCTCATTCGTGCTCTCTACTTTTAGATTTGGATATCTCCCTTAATGACCATTGTCCATTGATTCAGGCACTAAGTAGCCATATGTTTGAACCCCTGGCACTTGAGGCACTTGAAGCACTTGATCTAGTTGGTCTTCCTACTAGATCCTTGCCCCTTCTCATAATTTTAGGTTGGCACTTCATCATCAGTTCAGCTTTTCTGCTTAGCTCTTACATAAGCCTTCCTTTTCAGCTCAATATCTAGTAATGCTTAGTGACTTGTTTGTCCCGGTTGGTTAGTCGGCATTTTGGTCGTTACGCGACTCCTTCTTTACCTTTTTACTCGCTAGGCAATCCTAACAGCTTCATCCATTGTGTCAAATCGTTGGAGCTCCACAATATCTCGAATGTCTCCTCTCAACCCAGAAACAAATCTTAAGATTGTTCGTGCTGGTGGTTCCTCTACTTCGTAACATATCATAAGCATTTCAAAGTCTTAAACATACTCATCAACAGTTCGACCCCTTTATCTTAGCTCCTGAAGCCGAGTGAAAGTATCTTGAAGATATGTTTCCGGCATGAATTTGTTTTTGAGCACTCTCTTCATCTCGGGCCAAGTGTTAATCTCTCGGTACCCCTTTCATCTTCTCATAGCCTAAAAATTCTTCCACTACATAGTAGCATACCTAAAGAATTCAACAGTAGCAGTTCTTACTTTGTCATAATCTTCATATTGATAATAATTAAACACATGCTCCACCTTCTCTTCCCACTCCAGATACTCATCAACATTCTCAGATCCATTGAAACTCAAAATCTGAAGCTTCACATAGTCAAATGCTCTAGGGACTCGTATATGCTCCTCTTCAAAATACTCTTCTTCCTCCCCCATCAAGCTCTCTTAGGTCTATCCTTCGCCTTACTTGTCTGCTAACTCCTCCACGTCAAACTGGTCGAGCTAGGTTTTGACCCCTAACAGGTTGAGCAGTTTGTGGAGTATTTTACACGGTCTCATTGGGTTGGCAAGATGACGCATGAACAATTCGACTTAAACCTACCAAGAGGTTAACTACCTTTCGTTAGTGCTTCTAGGAGTTCCTTGAGACCGACGTCCATGGTGGACAACTCCACTATTATCACTAGTACCAACATTCATATTTGGGTCTGTCATTTTTCCTCACAGATTCAAAATTTGAACAAACACTTCAAAAAGTGAATAGTTAATAACACAGCAGTCAAATGAAGACAGTAACTGGCTTTGTTTCACATATATAAAACAGAGTATAATAGAACTTCAAGAAGAACTAACTATAGTTCACACAAAACCTTTGCTTTGAGTCCAAGTTGATACGAATCGTGACCAAGAACAGATAAGGTCGGTTGCTGGATGGGTCTAAGTTTGCAAAAAGCTCGAAAAGGATTAATGGGGAAAGGTGCGAAAGGGGAAAATGAAGAGTAAAACAGTAAGCAAAACCCATAAACATTTGCAGAAGATATAATGTACTAATGAAACTTTCGAGGACTTACGGTACAATTCGATATGATGTACGAATTGGTCTAATGAAATTACTCGTCACCTAACTTTACTTAAGGGAAAGGATAAAAGTGCTGCCAAGGGTAAACAAACAGTGTTTATGTAAGGAAGAGAAGTACTCAAGTATATTGAAGGTAATTTAATGATTTACAACTATAAGTACAAGGGTATTTATACCCGTAAGTTAAGGTAACTTGCTAGAAAGGGAAAAGACAAAAAGGACATTTTTTAAAGAAGTAATGTAAACGACATAAAAACGTAAAAATGAATATACCAAGAAAACAATCATTAGTGCTATAGATTTTACATATGATATTATATATGTAGTGATGCTGCATTGGTGAGGTTGCTAGGAGATGCGGACTAAAAGTACGAACAGATGGGCTTATCCGAGCAAGGATGGCTTAATTAGTCCAAACTCTCTCTCTCAACTTCTCGGTAAGGATGATGTTGAGTGATTAGTCAACTTAGCACTAAAGAATAATCATCAACCCAACATACCATAGAATAATGGGCGGTCATACAGTATGGCATTAAAAGTGACACAATAAGGAAGTACTTAGCCTTGGCAGGGATTGGTTGGAATAGAAGGATTCGTTGTGCTAGCCCCTCTAGCCTTCTGTCTTAGTTGCGGCTTAAAGGTCCAGTAGCTTGATTCCCATCAAATAGTTTGGGCTTTCAAGGCATTGAATGCACCTTTGACTGTCTATAACAAATTTATTTAACATAATAAATACTGGTTCAGCATAACATTAATACAACTGAAGATATTACCTTCTTCGGCTCTTTGTCGATCTCATCCAAAGCCGTTAGAATGTGGCTGCTCATTTGAAAAAGGAAATGTGTTAGTAAATTGAGTGAGTTCGATAATTAGAAATAATGGTTATAGATACTCACATCATATAATTTAGCTATGATATGGGACTTATTGCAACCACTGACTTTGTTGACATCCTTCCTTGCAAAATCTCTATCCTTGGGAAGAATTACTCTTTCCATTAAAGCCAAGGACTTCGTCCTATCACCTAGGGTCAAGTCGGTGTCCAAAATTGTGTGGTTCCAGCACAGGATGTAGTACTCACCAACCTCCTTATTAGGGACGAATTCGGCATTGCTGATGTCGAGTGCTTGATTGTACATTGCCTCCTTTACCCACTCATTTGAATGTTTGGACTTTTTAGCAGTTGGTTGGCTAACGAGCTCTTTGCCTAGTCTTTTGTTGTTGCTCGACACTACCTCCACTATCAAGGATGACCTTTCCGTAGTAATGACATTCTCAACCCCCCAGTCAAGATGTGTCTCTCAATAATAGATATCCCTTGGCTTAATAGAAGTTTGATTAATCTCAACCTAAGGCTCCTCAGAATGAACAACCTCAGTCAGCTATGTTTTCTTACTCTCCTTTCGCTTCTTGGCAGGATGAGAGGTCTTTTGTATTGCTGCTTACTTTGCTGTAGCTTACTTTGCTGTAGCCTCCTTTGTCGCCTTCTTTGCGGTAGCAGGTTGAGTAGTGTTTGCTAAGGTAGTCACCCTCTTGTTAGTCTTGGACTTCTTCGCCTTGGCTTGAGCAAGTAGCTTGAGCAAGTAGCTTAGCAAGATTTACCTCACCAACACCCATATTTGCGATATGAGTAGATGAATTAATATAAACATGGGTATAAGATGAACTTACATTTACCGTGTCGAGCAAGGCTTAAAGGCGATAATTCTCCCCCTAACTCGCGAGAACAGCTTTTCTCTTATGGCTATACTCGACACAGTTGTAATTCATTAGCATAACTTCTTTTTTAGAAAATATTGGGTCTCCATTTTCATAACGTAGTATAATTCCCTCGACATCCTAGAAGAACATTTTGTTACTCCTACTCTCTTAAGTTTTCTTCACCACTGCTACATTATTCAACATCAGATCTATATCTTTTGTATGGATCGGCTTTGTCCATTAGGTCCAAAAGCCTAAGTCCTCATTAGACACTATTGATACGAATTTGTCATGCCACTTGTAGATCTTGGACTTTGACCCATCCATAAACTTATGCCTATGCCTCGCAGCGGCAAAATATCACTCATTTGCTACCTTCGAATAGTAAAGAAGAACTGAAACAGCTAGGGCATGGCCCTGACCTCGACTTCTTCACAAACTATTGATAAAGGCATATTTTTCATGTTTTAAAAGTGCAAATTAAAATATAATTATTATAGATTTTATAGAAATCATTAAGAATTGGTATTTTATTATTTTCATTTGGACATTTTAGGAATTAGAGGATTCAAGAGTAAAATTACGGATGATTTAGAGGAATTTTAAGCAAATAAACGAAGTTTGAATTAATGCATGCAAATTGGAATTAAAGGCAACCTGCCTAACAGTTGGCTTATAACTTATAAGCTTGCACTGGCGGCCTTTGATGTCTACGCTACCGGCCTTTGATGGCTACACTGCTGGCCTTCAATGAAAAAAGAAACTTCACATGAGCTAACCCTAATTTTTCATATAAATAGCTTATGTTTCATTGTTAGAGGAATTTTTTTAGACATACTTTTCCTTAGACATTGAGCATCTTAGAATAGTTTTTAGATAGTTTTTGAAGAATTCTTCGAGAGAAGCACTTTGATCAATGAGAGGATTTTGCTTCTGCTATGGAGACCAAGATTGAAGTTGTAATTGAAGATTATTTCTTTCCAATACAGAATTGGTGACATCTATTTCAATTATTCTTATGCAATTCTATGAATTACTTATGTTTTCAATTATGAATTTCCTTGCAATTTCAATTAATATTTGTGTTTTTGTTTTCAAATCCATGGCTAACTAAAATTATTTGTAGGAATTGATAAAACCCTAGATAGCTAAGATGATGATTGTGTTCATATTATAGGATTAATAGATATACGGATAATTCATGATTGCAATTTCTATGATTTTGATTATAATTGTTCAATTGATTATAATTGTTAGAAACCCTAATGATACGAAAGTTGATATAGGGTTTGTTAGAAGTTTTTAGTTGATTTGATTAATAAATGTGGAAGCAGAGTTAATTGAATTAATTATAAATTATCTAAAGTTAAATGCTATGTTCGGCAATTGATTATTTACTAAGACCTTAGGGTTAATTGATTTAGGACATTAGACAATCATAGTATCGGGGATATATGATTATAATTTAAAGTCCACTATTAATTGGAAGATGTGGAAGCTGACTAATTAATTAAGGGTTAATCCTTAAGTTTTAAAGTATAATAATTTCACTTGAAGGACTGTATAGCTATTAATCTATATAACATGATAACAATTTGATTTGTGTAATCTACAGTGGATTCTATTTTCCCACAATTCTCAATTGATTACTTAATTTTAGATTTTTCAGTTATTTTCTTTTCAATAGTTTTAGAGTAACTATTAGATTAATTAATTTAATTTTGATTACCTGAATATTGATAAGATTAGTAATTTCTTAGTCTTCAAGAGATCGACAATCTTACTTTCTTTATATTACTTGATTCTGACCTAGTATACTCGTTGGAGTATTCGTGATTTACTATAGTTAAAGCGAATCAACTATCTCAAAAGCTACCAAAAGCCGATATGTATTCGGAGAGATCATATTCGGCATGACCCTGAAGTAGTTGAAAAAGCCCCTAACAAAAGCCAAGAAAGGGAAGTACAACCCGAAATCCAAATATTTCAGGTATGTATAGAACTCACGCTCTCTTAAGAAGCATACCCTTTCCCCATCTCTTGACCTCCTTAAATTCCATGTTCTAGGAAGATCTCGCCAGAACTGATTGTATTCTGTGATAAGGACTCTATCAACGGAACTAGCGATTCCATCTGGAGAGTTGCAAGAGTATGCTATTGTGTTATACAAATATCTTACCGACGACCTCCCTTCCCTATCCTCGGGATAATTATCTACAGGAAGCTCGTTAATCTAAGCTAATTTATCCCACCTTGCCTCCATACTATCGGTCGAATTGCCTGAAGAACATGCTGCATCACTCCTTATTTGGGGAGGAAAAGTGGCCTCAGTTTCTGTTGCCTTAGAATTAGAGAAGATAAGTCTATGAGCAACTTTGCGAACCATACTCGAATGATTATGCAAGATGATATAATGTAAGTTGAAGAATGTGGGTTTGAAGGCGAAAAAGCAATAAAAGTTTAAGATGCTACCGAAGAAATAAATTCTAATTGTGAATAATGCTTTATATATGGACAATTCGTCCTCATAATTATAGATTTGCTTTTGACGGTAATGATGTGCTAATCTGGTAATGGCGTAGATTTCTGATACGTGTTTCGTAATAGAAATTTGATGGCTAAAACTTTCTTACAGTTATTAGGCCTGCAACAAAATGATGACTTAAGCGACAAATGTCATGCCTCCAATTTCTTGGTTTCTTGAACAGGTGAGAGTTTAGAAATCACGACCTTTTAACTGGGATGTGATCTATCTTACTTTCCATTTTACTCGGTATAAATCTAAAGAATCACTCCCCTACTTGGCCTTTAGTGCAACATATATATATGTAACTCCCTTTATCGACTACTCTAATATAGGAGTTGGGGAGAAAATGTTGATAGTCAATTTTCGCTTATCTGACACTCGTCCATTCATCCACCGATATGCCGAGTAATCAACTCTCTTGGCATACCACTGGATAGATGACATACAGCTTTCATGCTGAGTAGAATAAGTTTGTTCTTGGTTTGAATTCAAGTTTGTGGTGCATACGGTTATCATAAGAACGGTTATATTACATAACCACCTACAATCCCTATATCTTAGGGAAGATGTCAAGTCAAGAAACTTCCACGTGTCTTAATAATTATCTTGACAACTGCCTTAGGCACTACAACCATCTTTATATATTGGAAAGAAACTTTGTAAAAGCTCTCTGACACTTCTTGTTCACATACTTACTATAATAAGTCATCCTACCAACTTAGGCATCGAAGTGGCCGCACTGGATTGACCTTGGTACCAAGCATTTCATTCTCTTTTACAAGATTATTCCTTATCCCAAATTTTACTAACATATATATATGTTGATAGGCGTGGATATGTATAGGAATACATATATATAGTATTTTGAATTATATATATATATATATATACATGCATACATATATAATAGTAATATGCATTTATATATACACTTATTGTTTTCGATTTATAAATTTTTTGCATATTATATATATATATATATGGCTGGACGTGATATTTAGATGCATATATGTATGTATATTATTAATAGTATTTCGTATTTTAGTATATATACATATATATAATACAACCGTATATGTACATATGTATATAAGGTATAAATATGTGTATACTCTACTTGTACATAATGTATAACTAAGGTTAAAATAATTTAATACATGAAGTAGAGTATATGTATAAATGTACGTATACGAATAGTAACGTATACGTAGACGTAAAAATATAAGTATATTTAAATGGTATATATATGATATACTATAATATTAATTTAATAAATAAAGTTATTTAATAAATATATATAGGAGTACTGTAAATTAGGAAAAAAGATAATAATTAAGTAAATTATAAATTTTAATAAAATATAATAATAAGTATTTATAGATAAATATACTTATAACATAAAATACAAGAAATAGGAAAATAATAGAAAATTATGAAAAATTTATAAGAAATAGGAAAATAATAATATTAATTAATTAATTGGAAAAAATAATAAAGTAAAAAAATTTGAATTAATAAATATTAAACCCCAAAAAAAATTAAAAATAAGTAATTATAGTAAAATAGGATTAAATTAAGAAAATTACAAATTTTACAATTCAAATAATTATTAAATCATAATTATACTAAGAAAAGCCTAATTTGAAATTTTATAACTTTTTAAGTTAAAATAATGAAATTTGTGATATTTTTATATCATAGTCAAAACTACAAGTTACAATGTCCAAAACGGACTCCGCTACAAAAAAGTACGTTTGAAAACGATTAAAATAGACTGTAAGTTCATAAGAATCCGAACTAAAATGAAAAATTTATACACAATTGAAAATTTAAGATAACTAAGAAAAGTATGTAAATTATTTAAGTAAAACTATGTTTACACTATACTTGTGTTATAATAGGAAACTAGGCAAATAATGATAGATATTTAGTTAATAAGGAAACCTAGTTTTTCATAATATTTATAATTTTTTTTATCTTTTAGGTATTCGATTATCGAGTCTTGAAATTCTCAAAGGTCAGGAAAGTGAACATTAACTCAGGTGAGGGAGTTCTTATAATCTGTTATCTGCTTGCTATTGGTTATTTGTATGCTACTTGTTCATTGATACTGATTATTTAATTGAATGATTGATTGCTTTTTGTGTTATCATCCATGTTATCGCTTTCTTAAATTGGTAAATATAACTATTCAACTAAAATAATTAGTTATATCTATCATATGTCTATGACTCAATTGGTATCCTCATGGAGTATGCTAGCTTTGCAAATTTTTGGGAAAAATATTTTTGATAAACATTTTTCAAATCTTAAATATGCTTTGTATAATTTCTATGAGGGCTCGTAGTGCTCATAATGATATTTCATTGTTAAGGCAAAACTAGTATAATACCTCCAATTGATTATGAAAGGACTCGCATATTTATGCCCGTAGGACCTTGGATATTTATTGATAGCGAGGTGGACTTTCTTTGTTTGCTCAAGAGGCCTTTGATATGTTTGGTAGGCGGCCCTAGTAGGGGTTCACTTATATTGATTGTTGATTCTCGAACTAGGGTAATAGTTGAGTAATATCTGGTAGGATCGTATCCCTAAGCAGCCTCATGCAGTTAAGGTAAGGTGCTCCATGTAGGTAAGTATGGAGGAAAAATTGATGTGTATATGATATAACTCTATACTTTCCATAGTTTCAGACTCCTATGGATGTATTGCTTGCATTCATCATGCTTGTATTTATTTCGTATAAAGATAGCTTGCATATGTGCTAATAATGTTTGTTTAATAACTCACTTGAACAATAGTTGTGATGAACGAACTTATTAAGCTGTGGTTTGCTCATTCCCCTATAGTTTCTTTTGTAGGTTTCTTGTAAGCAGAGATTAGGATAAGCTTAAGAGCAGAGTATAAACTAGAGATAGGTTTAGTAATATTAGAGTTGATTGAAAAGTATATAGTAGTATAGAAACAATTTATGTAGAGTATATTCATATCATAAAATTATATGATATTTCTCGTAAATTAGTAAGTTGTTTTACTTTATCTTAACACTTGGTAGGAGATACCGATTCTTTACGATTCTGATAAACTATGACCTATCGAATATCCAGAACCATAGTCACTATGTTTTATAGTAAGTTAATTAATTAAAATTGAAAACCTTAGTGATTAATTATTTAGAGTCTTGCAATCTCTAGCTTACAAGACGGTTTTTGTATTACAAGTACATACGTAATATGAAAAATTTAGGCAATCCTATTAGGCCCCCCTTAAGGTCATGACAATGAGAGAAGATCAGGTACAATAATTATAGTGCTTTAATCTTATACCTATTACACTTTGAAGACCCGGTATTTCATATCGATGTTGTTCCACTATTCACTTAAAATAATAAAATCAAGTAAAGAGAATAAAATGTGAATCCTCTACTCTATCTCTCTATGCTACCATTTGCCTAACATAGATCTATAGAGTATACGAATAAACTCTTTACTAACAATTCTCCTATTTTTCAAAAATAATGAATAATAATAACAATAACTTTTAGGAGTAAAAACAAGTTTCCTCTAAATATTAGCATGAGAAAATAACGTAGAAATAAAAGTTATAAGTGCAGGAAATCCTCTAATTATGCTTCTGATTTTTCTAGAGTATGGAGTTACAAAAATAAATTAATTAGATCAGAGTTGTTTCAAAATTTGAAATGACTTGATACTTAAAGCCTTTGGTGCAACAGTTAGATAGAGGTTATACGATAATTTTGGATAGATTCCTTATAATCTTGATTTGGCTGTTGGCTTGAAATTATCTAATGAATTGTGAAAAATATCTTAACCTCATATTTAAATTTGAAACTTAAATCTTTTAGTATGATATAGTTGACCATTCGATATGAAATTTAAATCAAAACAGAAAAAAAAAAATCATCCAATAAGTCATAGCTATGTTTCCTCTTAGTGAACTATATCAAATCATTAAAATGATCTTCTTAAACTTTATCTTAAGACATATCCATAGCACTAATTTGATTTAAATTGAAAGTTCTAGTATATCTTCACCAAATCTTAGTATTTTGAATATGCAAATATCATTCTAGCAAAATCCATATTTTTTATCTGCTAGATTTGCAATTTTAAAAAATCAAGTACCTTATCTAAAATGTCTTGAATTAATTTGAATAAACATCGTAGTTGTTTTGACATTGAGCTAATTTATTGTTGAGAACCTAATATAAATCTTGAATTGCATAACTAATAGAGAAATTGACATATTTACCATAAAAAATTAATAAATATTATATAAATACAAATTAAATAAAAAAATATTACTAAAATATCATTGCTATATCATATCTTGAAAATGAGACATAACTATTTAGGGAGAAAAGATATGGAAATACTTAAACTTTAAAGATTGGGTAGTTTAGTGCCTAAATGGAAAAAATGTATAATTTAGTGCTCAAAAATTGAAATTACGCTCACACAAGTGCCTTAAGATAATAGATGTTAACATCCATTTAACTTAGCAAACAAAACTTGCTTTTTTACTCCAATGTTGATTTGGAAATAACATATGTGGCATGTACAGCAGATATCAACCTAAGAAATTCCCCTCCAAACCTAATGTAACTAATTCACACGTCAACTACCCTTACTCTCCCTCATTATTCTCATTAACTTCTCAATTGAATTTTCTTTCTACCACAAAGGGCTTGCAAATGACACTCTCACTCCCCATTTAAACAAAAAACACTTCCCACATCCTTATCTCCATCCAAAGACACTATTGTGGCCCTATTTGATTCATGATCTATTGAAAAGGAACAAACTACAAAGACCACTTGTTAGGGGCATCAAGACTATAAGAGTAAGTATTTTGTTACTTTCGATTTATGTTTCATTTATAATTGTGGTGTGTTTACTTTTGTTGGTGGGGTACACTTAGTTGTTAGATTAAGATTGTTTACTTATTATTGTATTGTAATGTAATACCCCAAGATTTCGAGTTAGTTTAATAATCTTAGGATTCAAGCCCTTAAATTTAGGGTGTTGGGCTATATTATCCATTTAATTTCAAACCTCATAGTAAAGTTATAAAAGTTAGACAAAGTAATCTAAGTCAATTTTTCAAAATAAGCTATATAAAAATATTAATTTGAGAAAAACGTTAATTTATGATAAAGCTAATGATCGTAAAATTCGAGATTTTAGATATAGCGAAATATTAGAGATAAGTTAATTAATTTTCAAAAATAATAAATGAAGTTAAATTATACATAATATACATGTATTTATATATGATATACATTATATGTATTGAATATATACATATAATAATAAATTATTAAAATTAGGTAAAATAATAGAAAATTAATAACAAAAATTGAATTAATGAGTCACCAAATGATGTATCAACTTAGTATTAATTGGAAATGATGAGTCAACACTTAATTGATGAGAAGATACATATGTCATTTAGGAAATGGAAAATTGACATGTGTTATACACATGTCCAAATTCTATTTAATTAAGCAAACTTAAAAAAAATTATAAATAGGACCCAAACCCTCAATTTTAATATTTTGGAACTTTGAAAATAAAAGAAAATAATTTAGAAAAATGAGGAAAAATTAAAATAAAAATAAGACAAGAAATGGGGTTAAAATGGGTTAAGGGCGGTTCATGTACCAAATCATAACCTGACTTAGAGTGACTTGGAGGTCTAATAGAGGGTGGCTGGAGAAGCACTTCCAACAAGGTAGGGTAGTTGGGTAGTGGTTGGAGGTGGTCGGTTCAAGTGAATCAATTTTTCACTCGTAACTTGTTTAATTTACTAAAAATATCAAATGTCGTCAATTAATTATGAAATTTGGTTTTCTAAGATTATTTTAGGTGTATATTAATGCAGTAATTTTATGTTAATTAAATAATTATTGGAAGTATGGGTTCCTTAAGAAAATACTTGGTTTAGGCGAAAATTGAATAAATTTTTATAAATATTAGATGATGTTATTTCAAGCTCAATTTTTATATATGATACACCTAATATATATATTTAATTGTGGTAACAAGAATTTTCAAAATTAAGCATGTTTACTATTTTTTATAATTATTTTGAATAAAATTGTTGATTTTACCGAATTATTAAAATAATTAGTTTTTGATGAAATTAATGAATGAGCCNTTAATTTTGGTGACAATAATTTTTTAAAGTAATCATGTTTACTATTTTTTATAGTTATTTTGAATAAAACTGCTAATTTTACTGAATTGTTAAAATAATTAGTTTTTTATGAAATTAGTGAATGAGCCCTACGTTTTTAGACTTATAGATATTTATAATGATATTTGGAATATTTAATTTTTATCTCACACATAAATTTGTTTATTTTTCCTAATTTTTCGTAATTCTAAGCTAAAACCATTATTTTTGTAGAAATTGATAATAGCTAGTTTAATATAATTGATGGTTGATAATTGAATTACATATTTTTTTAAGTCTATACGATTTTTTATGAAATTAATCGGGCTTGTATACTATTTATTACGTATTTTCTTAATATAAGCTTATATATTAGCTTAATATGAAATATAGTAATTAATACTAGTAAAATACATGTCAAATTAACATAAAATGTATACATTAGGGGTATATTAAGGGTTGCTGGATAAGTTTGGAAAATGTGATTTTTAGGGTTTTTAGTTCAGTACTAAAACTTATTTGGGTCAATTACGGAGTTAAGGTAACATATGGTTAAGCTGTAATGAGAAAAGGATATTTTTGAACTTTTGATAATATTAATAAACTTGATTCTTAAGATATCTTAATAGCACTTGAAAAAATGATTGTAGTGACATAAAGTTTACTGAAATTGTATAGGAAATGAGTAAGATACGGTCGAACAAAGTTTAAAAACATGGAAATGAAAGTTTACAACAGTTCTAGTTCAACCCATACATGATTTGAAGACTGTGTTATATTTTCATAGGTGTGATAAGTGGGGAAAGACCATGTGGCAGAGTTTAGGATTTTGTGCTATTATTGAGCCTAGGTAAGTGGATCTAACCTATGTTTGAAGTAGACATATTACTACTCATAATATTACGTGCTGTTTGATGTTGTGTTGATTGAATATAGGTATATCTTAGGTGAATAGATATGCTACTATAGTGGATGATGATGTGGTAATTTTGAATGACAGTAACTGTATCTTGGTTAAACTATTATGCTGATATATTAAGTGATGATCTGTACTTACAAATGATTGTGCTAACCTGGGAAGTTGAGTGATTGCTAACTCAATCTTCTGAGTGTTCACCTAAGTGAACCTTAAGTAAGATACTATAATTTCACTATGGAGAGTTCAAAAACTAGAATCAAATAACTAGGTTAAATAAAACTTAAAGATTGATTGTGCTGATTGATATTCTTGAGTTGCTATTGGATATCATGGCATGACATGGCATAAAAAGGGACCTACAAGTCAAAACTTTCAAAATAAGACTTCCAAGTGATCATGGAAAGAATATGGTTTTATGATCTTAGTTTTTAGAAGCATATAGATTGTATCGACCAAACATTGCAATTATTTTAATAGTCAAATTTGGTAAACTATAGTATGTGGTCTAATTTGGCAATGTTACTACTTTGATTTGATAGACTACAATGTATGGTATAATTTGCCAATATTACCACTTTGATTTGGTAGACTATAATATATAGTCTAATTTTGTAAAACAAAGTTGGGGGTTCTACTCCTAAATAGCTCTTTGTTGCCTTTTTTGAAAATGGTAGACTATAGTGTATAGTCCAATTTAGTGGGGGTCCTACTCTTAGGCAACTTCTATTTTACCCATAGGTTCTTGGACTTGGTATCCAGATACTTAGCTATGTTGGCTAATCGGAAGAAGATTGGAGGGCATGTAATATCGATACCGATATATGTCACGTACATGAGCATAGTATGCTGCATTACTAGCAGTAAATGCCTAGTTGGGTGGATGCGTATGTGAAGTTGAACTTGTAGGTTATGATTGAAATGTTTCAATTGTGATATGCAGTATTATCTATCATATTGTCTATAGTATGTTGTTTGTTATTCACTCTCACTTCGCTTCAATAGCTGAGAAGATAAAATGTTTTATCTTCAAGTTAACTACATCGTAAAGGGTCTAACACTAAGAGAAGATATATATACTAAGAGCGTAAGTTGGAGTTAGCAACTTTTTTATGAAATCGGTACTAAGTCAAGAATCTTACTATTGTGAAGTTGACAAAGGAAAAAGCTGATTAATGTTTTGATGTAAATATTATGTTGTATACATAAGATGTAATGGAATATCTAGCTAAACTCCAATGTAGTAACCTCTTTATCATATAAACAATGTTGTCTTTTGATAAATGAGTAGGTTAAGTTAAGTTTTCAATAGATATTCCTGTATGATGATGCATTCCGTGCTAAGCCGGGATGCAACATCCTTTAGGTAGTATCAGAGCATGTATGAGGGACCATAACCTTTAGGCATGTGTGAAATGTATGGGGTAGTTAGGTAATGGAGAGTCATAGTTTAGTAAAACAACTATAGTAGTTATCTATAGAGTTTTATATGATGGTTATTTAGAAAGATGATTTGTAGGGAAAGTGGAATGTCACTAATGAGCCGTGTATCTAAGGAGCAAAGAGAGGATCTATCATAATAGCCTCAACTTAACTTTGAGAAACAACAACATATGGAGGAATTAGTATAATAGTTTAGGGTTGCATTGGCTGGAGTTAGTGGAGATGGAGATAAGTTAACTCAAGTACATCGATTAGTGAAATCATTCGATGGAAAGAACACCGATCTTTTGATGGCAAAAGAATGGATTGACTCATTGGAGAAAGCCTTTGAAGTACATGAAATTGAGGAAAATAAGAAAGTTGAGATAGATGCTACTTTATTAGATGGAGGTGCAAGTAATTAGTAGGAGGCAAAGAGACAGAATTTAACAGAACCAATTAGTTGGGCTATATTTAGAGATACATTTCTAGAATGATATTTTCCTGTGTGTAAACGAACAAATGTGTGAAGAATACTATGAGCTAAGATAGCAGGGTAGGACAATTGAAGAATATGAGAGAGATTTCAATAACTTATTGAAGTTTGCTCCTGAAGCTGTATAGAATAATGAGATTTCTAAGGTTAAGTGATTCAACTTGGGATCTACATTACCAACAAGCACAACTTCATTGTCATCGTACAAGGACCTCATCTATCTATAATAACATCAATCCTTAAGCCCCCAAGTACAAAAAAATAAAAATAAAAATAAAAACAACAAGCTATAGAAAATATAACCAACATGATTTACATCCACTTTAAGGAACTCATGACTATAATCACCAAGCCAATAAGTAGCTTCCATTTTTTGGATTGAGAAAAGCAAGCTTCCCATTATAACTAAATTGGTATACTGTTTAAATTGCACATTTGTGGTGACTTATTTTCGAGGAGGTGATTTACCACCACCTTCACCTTATTAGGAAACATTGGATCATACCATGTAAAATAACCACATTTGCCTTCTCTATACATTAGACATCTAAAAAATCCATACTCGGATTATCATGCGTCCATGACATCAACAATACATTAGGCATCTTACATCCACACCATGGGTTGGCAACATTGTCATCCCTATTGGTGACTTTAGATGATACATCTAGTGATGAATCGCTCATACTCCGATGCATATTATAGCTTGATTGCGTAGCTATTACACATTTCAATTTTGTGCTTCATGTACTCCTATAGGATTGAAATAAAAAAAACTAATGTCGAGAGGTTGAGATTTTAGGTGTTAGGGTTTCTACCTTCATGCAGGCAATTTAGGAAGGGAGGAGGTTATAAGAATAAAAAAAAAGAAGATGGACTTTTGTATTCTTATTACTGGTCCGTGTCAAAGTTTGATTGCACTTGCATTTTCTTCCCTTCTTTTTTTTTTTTTTTTTTACTTTCATTGTATCCAAGTTGCAAAGAAAATGCTAGGTTGTCTACCACATCAGCTTTATCCTAACGATTGTTATTAACAGACACTAATTTGATCGCCTTTTTTAATTTTTGAGCACTAAAATGTTTGTTTTCAAAGATTAGGCACTAAACTGCCTAAATTTGAAAGTTCAAGCACCTCCATGTTCTGTATTCCTAGCTATTTGTACTAATGTTGTATTTTCAAAATGCAACACTAGTATAATAGTTATATCGTATCTTGAAGATGCGACATTAGTGCATTTGTACCTATATCGTATCTTAAAGATACGACATTAGTGTATTTGTACCTATGTCGTCACGGTACATAAATGTTAATATCACATCTTGAGGACAAATAATAATGTTGTATTTTCAAGTTGCGGCGTAACAATGGTATTTTGGTATTTTTTTTATATAATTTATAATGATGTAATTTTTTTTAAGTCAATAGACATATATTGCATCTCATAACTAATATTATGAGCCATTTTATAATTGCTGTGATGAACTAATGCAGCCACATGAATATACGAAGCTGATCTGGACACATCAAAGACTTAAATTGATTTTAGAGCAAGCTGGACACATGCTTGAATGTACCCATCTTCCACGTTAAAAGAAAATACTTTGATGAATACATAGAGAAACTTGGTTAACCATAATGTTATTCCATTTTACATTGAATGACTAAATATGTTGAGTTAAATAAATTTCTTTTAAACATTGATTAGCTTCTAGAGTTGTATATAAAAGGCATCTGTATGCAGATCTGGTCGCTGAGTAGAACTGGTCCTAAACCATTGCTTTAAGGGCCAGTTGAGGGCTGAATCAGGTTCAGCTCTTGAGGCCATGGGTACAGGTTAGTTTGGTCTAACTAGGTAAACTACTTCCTTTTTTTTTAATTTTATAATTAATTCCTTTTATATTTTTTCACATGTTCCCATAAATAATTTTTTGTCTTCTCTTGTAAATTTATTTATTTTCTCCCAGATTATTGTAACATTTTATACATACATATACATAACATGTATTAACACGTAAATAATTCACCGTTATCTTCAGTTCAAATTTTACTCTGTTTCGAAATAATTGATTTGGATTGTGTAAGCTTAATGTTAATTTAATATTAAAATATTAAGTAATGTTAAGCAAAGCAAGAGAAGTTACAAAGGATGAAAAATTCTCATTCAAGCATTGAAAATGGAAATATGTATTATATGGAAAAAAGGTGATGATGATTAATGGGGAAAATATGTATGTAATAATATAAAAGAAAGAACATGTTAAGAAAGGGAAAAGTAGAAGATGTTGGGAAAGAGAAAGTTTTTTTTTTTTTTACTACTGGATCAAAACCGACTTGAGTTGGTAAGCTAACCTGCCAGTTCAATAATCAGGTTGAGTTGATTCAATGGCTCCTTTGAGCTGATTCACCATTTGAAACCGACCCTTATACAGGTTTAGGTTGTGTAGCCATTTATATCCAAAGCATGACCAACATGGATTGCAAACTCCTCATGTGTCAAACCCATCGAACTAACAAGCTAGCCCGATAAATTAACTTGCTAGTTCACGCCAGTTTTGACTTAGCAATATGAAAGAAAAAAAACAAAATTCTGTCTTCTTAACATCTTTTTCTACTTTTCTCTTTCCTAATATATTCTCTCTTTTACATTATTATATACATATTTTTCTTATCAATCATCATAACCTCTTTTCTATACAATATATATTCCCATTTCCGATATTTGAGTGAGAATTTTTTATCCTTTGTAACTTTTCTCACTTTGCTTAACATTACTCAATATTTTAATATTAAACTAACATCAAAGTCATGCAGTCCAAATTAATTATTTTGGAATAAAATAAAATTTTTATTGAAGATAACGGTGAATCATTAACTCATTAGTACATGTAATGTATATATACGCATAAAGTGTTACAATAATCTAGAAAAAAAATAGGAGTACAAGAGAAGACGAAAAATTATTTACTAGAAGACGAAAAAAAAATATAAAATAAATTAATTATAATTTTTTTTAAAAGGAAACGTTTCAAGGGTCGATTAGGCCAAATAAGCTTGGCCTCATAGCCTTAAGGGTTAGGCTCGGTTCGGCCTTGAGCCAGCCCATGAATCGGAGGGTTCAAGGTTAGTTCAGCTCGACTACCAGGTCTGCAACCAGCTTGGTATGACCAATGTAATCAAACTTTATACTTTAATTCGATAGATAAATTAATCCTACTTTATCTTTCAAAATTTTCCATCTTGATAAAATTAATCTTCATAGATGTAATTTCAACTTTAGTAAAACATATCAAATATATTTCCTTAATATATTTAATAAGTGGAACTGGACCTTCAATATAATCAATTTTCTAACTTATATCCTCAAATTACTTAACTTTTCTTATACTAAAAATTTAAACAACTTGCGTTTTTTTTTTTTATTTTTTTGCTAGAGAAACTACTTGCAAATTTAATAAACATATTAGCATTCACTTAATATATGTTTTATTATTATCAAAATCAAATTAGGAGACTTAACGGTGTATCTATTTTTTTTTTTCCTAGTAAAACTTTTGTGCCTTTAATTGATGATAACTACTACAATTTTGTCATGCTAAATTTTGTTCTCCATTTGCCTACCATGATTGAGCGCATGGTTCCATGTCGAATTTGTAATTCTTATAATATATATAAATATATGTATTTATTGAATATCTGCAATATTTACCACTAATAAGCACACATAATTGTTACTAAATTATTTTTAGAAAGTCAGAAAGTTCGAAATTTTATATGCTACTCTAGAATTAGTAGATTTGAGTTCTAGAGTATATATGTTTCGAGAAAATTTTTAAAGATTATTAGATAAGTAAGTTGTGTAAAGTTTGATTAGATTTTGTGATTTTCAATAAATTATAAGATAAGTGTTGATTCAAAAATTTAAATGCACATATTTAGAAGGTAGATATCCTGAGTTACCGGAACCATAACAAATGCGCATTTCACCAACTAGTCATAGAAAGTAGATAAAGACCTTCCATGGTAAAACATAAAAAGTCATTACATTTTACTCAAGCATAAAACATGTATGGCATAAGTATTTCATTTTATTCAACTCTAAGTCATCCAAAGGATCTTGTGGGGCTCCAGAAAAGCTTCAAACCCTGAAAGCATGTTCAAAAGACAACAGCACAACCCATAAGTTAGCAATTATAATGTTTGGATATCAAAATCTATATGATAGGAAGCTAATCAATCACATAAAGAGATATACAAAGGGATAATAATCACAACAGATGCGATGCCCAAAAAAGAAAAAAAAAAATCACAGCAGATGCGTTTTGCATCGTAATTACATGCATCTCAATAATATATGTATCTATCAGTCCATTAACAATTCCAACAATTTCTTCCTTTTATCTAGAAGTCCTCCACCTCATTGTCATCTTTGATAGATAAAATTACCATCAACATGTTTTTTTGGAATTTATTCGTGTACTTGAATGCATATAAGTTAAGGTGCCATGCATAGTAAAATTGGCATAATTTAGTTCGTCCTAGCTTGAAATCTTTACTAAATGGCAAAATATTATTCAGTTTAGGGATAATATAATGACCAAACTATATTTGATTTGGTTAGGTTGATGATTTACTCATTTTATTCTTCGGCTAGCCAAATTGAACAATATTAATTATAGTAAAGATTAAATGGTACCAAACCATAAGATGAAACTACTATAGAAAAGTTAGATTTCAATATAGCTCACTTCAGTTCATAGCATGATTCAAAATAGTACCAATCTCTAAATTCATCAATGCAAATTTAAGTATTGTGGATGTGATGATTTGATGAATTAAATTAAATGGGTTGTGCGGCTATATTATTCGGTATATTCGATTCTGATTTTGCCAGCAATGAGATCACCAATTTCGGAGAAAGCATCGCGAGAGAGGTTGATGTCCCCAGGGCAAATGCTTTGGCAATAATCAGCAATTTTAACAGTAATGGTGCCACCTCTACATGGATTTGGAAATTCGTTTGCTTGTACTATGCATTGTACGTTGTAATGTTTCCCACAAGCTGCACCCCCGTTGCACAGTTTGTCACTTACTCCTGCAACCATCACTCCACTTCCTTTAGAATCAGGACAGGCTGAGGCTGCAAAAGGAAATAAAATTGAAGACGTTAGTAGAAAGTCGGTTTAATAATTTATTATGTAAATAATTTGGAAATGCTTTTACATACTTTCGTTAACAAATCGACTTTGGAAAACATAAACATTTAATCCTCAATTTTTTACTTTTCTAACTTGTTATTTGTATTCTTTTCTTTTTATTTGAATTCTCAACATTCTTAGACTTTTATGTAAACTAGACTTCTATCACCTTCAAAGTTTTGTTCTTTATTGATGTCTGTTAGTTTCATATTGATCCATAATAATTAATTAATAAAATATTAATATTAGGTATATTTAATTGCATAAAATAAATGAAAATAATATTATATATATTTAATTGCACAATGAAAAATGAATTAAGCTAATAAAAAGTTTAAAAAATGGAAGAGAAAGAGCTCCAAATAATGTGCAAGCACCAGCTACTTTAGCCAACCACCCAAATGCCAATCGGAAGCTAAACTTGTGAAAAAAGGACGGAAAATTTATGAAGTTAACAAAAATCATATTCTTGCAAAATTAAAAAAATTATTGAGGATTCAAATAGGAAAAAAAAAAAGGGTTTGAAAACATAGATATAAAATTAAATAAACATTGAAGACTAAATGTGTATTTTCCTTTTTTATTCTTTCCATACCACTTGTCTTTTTAATTAGTAATAATTTTGGTTAATTATGATTATTATGTACATTTTACTAGTATTTTTTCATTAGTATTACCTTTGCTAATATATATATATATATATATATATATATATTCGTTTACTTATATCTCTTTGTTAACAATACTCCCAAAGACATGTCATTCGTGCAAAGACAGTAATAGAAGTAAGCAGGTAACTCTTTGTTCTTTATATTCTAATATATAGTCTACTTGATGAGGTAGGTTTTGAATGAGTATTGAGGGTCATAGGATAAGTTATGAGTATAATTTTCTAAAACTAGATCGGTCATAACCCTAAGCGAGGTCTAGTGGTATTATCTAAAATTTTCATATTACATATATACCTGTGATACAAAAAACATCTTGTTAGCTAGAGATTGCAAGACTCTAAACAATTAGTTATTAAGATTTTCAATTTTAATCAATTAACTTACTATAAAACATAGTGACTATAGTTATAGATATTTGATAGGTTACAGTACATCAGAACCGTAGAGAATTGGTACCCCTACTAAGTACTAAGACAAGGTAAAATAACTTACTAATTTACGAGAAATATTACATAATTTTATCATATGAATATAATTTACATAAATTGTTTCTATATCGCTATTCACTTTTCAATCAAATCTAACATTTCCAAACCTATTTCCAGTTTGTACTCTACTCTCAAGTTTATCCCAATCCCTATTTACAAGAAACCTGTAAAAGAAACTATAAGGGAATGAGCAAACCACGGCTCAATGAGTTCATTCATCACTACTATTGTTCAAGCGAGTTATCAAATAAACATTATTAGCACACATACAAGCTATTTACATACGAAATGAATGCAAGTAACACATCTATAGGAGTCCAGAACTATGGAAGGTATAGAGTTACGTTGTCTATACGTTGATTTTTCCTCCATACTTACCTGCATGTAGTACCTCACCTTAACTGCATAAGGTTACCTAGGGGCATAGTCTCACCAGATGTTACTCAACTATTATCCTAGTCCGAGAACCAATAATCAATATAGGTGGACCCCTATTAGAGCTACGTACTAAATATATCAAAGGTCTCTTAAGTACATAAAGCAAGTTCATCTTGCTATTAACACATATCTAAGGACCTATGGGCAAAAATATGCAAATCCTCTCGCAATCAATGGGATATATTATGCTAACTTTGCCCTTACGATGAAATATCATTCAGAGCCACTATGAGCTTTTATAGAAATCATACAAAACATATTTAAGATTTGAAAAACATTTATCAAAAATACATTTCTAAAAAATCTGTAAAGTTAGTACACTCCATCAGTATACCAATTAGGCCATAGACATGCAACAAATATAACTAGTTAATGATATTACGTTGTCTATACATCAATAGTTATATTTACTAATTTAAGAAAGTGATCACATGAATGATAATACACAAAGCAATTGGTCATTCAATCAGACAATTAGTATGAATCAATAAGCAGCATGCAAATAACAAATAGTAAGCAGATAGCAGATTATAAGAACTCTCTCACTTGGGTTAATGCTCACTTTTCCGACCTTTGAGAATTTTAGGATTCGGAAATCGAATATCTAAAATATAAGAAAGCTTATAAGTATTTTGAAAAACTAGGTTTCTATGTTAACTAAATATCTATAATTATTTGCTTAGTTTCCCATTATAACTCAAGAATAGTGTAAACATAATTTTACTTAAATAATTTACTTACTTTTCTCAGTTATCTTAAATTTTCAATCGCATATAAATTTTTCTTTCTAATTCAGATTCTTATGAACTTATAGTTCATTTTCATCATTTTTATAGCGGGATTCGTTTTGGATATTGTAACCCATGGTTTTGACTATAATATAAAAATATCACAAACATTATTATTTTCACTTAAAAAGTTATAAAATATCAAATTAAGCTTTTTTTAGTATAATTACGATTTAATAATTATTTGAATCGTAAAATTTGTAATTTTCTTAATTTAAGCCTATTTTATTATAATTACTTATTTTTACTTATTTTTGGGATTTAATATTTATTAAT